>UCOM01000323.1:0-91447 GCA_900474385.1 Ormyrus pomaceus
CCTCGCGGTGTGCGCGCGCGCGCACACACCCACGAACGCGCGCTCGAACGAGGGGGGGGGGGGGGGGGGGGGGGGGGGAGAAGGGAAAATATAATCGGGCGCACGCGAGCGAGGGAATGCGAAAGTCGTCGTTCGCCTGGCGCACGCGTCCCGCTTGCTCATGAGCTCGCGGTCATTACGAGCTCGCTCGAGCGGAACTGCGCACGAGCCGAGGAAGGGCCTTTCGGGGTCAGACTCGTTTCGCGGATGAATCGTTTACCGAGGCGGCGCGCGGCTACCGAATTTCGAGCTTTTGCGTTTTTTTTTTTTTTTTTCTTTTTGTCCCGGGTAGGCGAGGTCGGGAGGAAGAGAGGCTGCGGCTACTCTTTTTCGCGGAGTCGTTTGAAAAATGGTTCAGTCTTGGGTTGGTGGAGGAGGGCAGGGGAGACTGAGCTCGAACGATAATCGGGCTCGGTATAAGTGCTTTTGATTCGATTGTTTTGCGAAGTGCATTTGATGAAAATTTGACTAGGGGGTTCAAAAGAGGGTTGAAATTGTGAGTTTTGCGCAATTACATCCTTGACTCGGATAAAGAATTAAAAATTGTTTCAATAATTAAAGAAATAGAGCGAGTAAAAGTTTATACTCGAGAGTCTGTTCTCTTTTAATTGCAAAAAATCCTTTTGGACTTTGAAAAGCACAATGTGCAAACTCGTAGGATAACCCAACTCCGGCATTAAGAGTACGAATGTGGAAAATATAAGAATACAGAAAGTAAAAAAATGTGCGTGTCCCATTTCTCAAACGCTCAGAAACATATCCACTCGTCGATCGCAATGAAGTTTGCTGAATGAATAAAAATGATCAATGCGTTATTTAAATTATGAAACGTAAGATTAGTGCGTAATTCATCGATTATCCGAACGAGAAATTCGCCTCTTTCCGAATTCCGTATCGCGACGATGACGACGACGATGACGAACCGCTTCAGACTTTGGTTGACCGCGCTTAAAAGGCCAATTCTCATAATCCTACGACTTTACGTAAAAAAAAAAAACAAACAAACAAACAAGCAGGAATACGATGGCGGACGGCTGTGGTCCGAAAAAAATTAAGAGCTAAAAAAATTAACGCGTCTCTTTCGTCGCACCTTCGTCCTCTTCGTCCTCTTCGTCCTCTTCGTCTTCGCAATAGCAGAAAATATTCGTAGGTTTTGTTTATAGATTTCGAGTTCGCTCTCGGCGCGCCTCTCAACCAGTCGTTCAACTGAGAGCCAGCAGAGGCTCGACGGTCATGCGCGACTTCCGGGCCTTCTCCTCCTGGTACTTTTTGATCTTGATGAGTTTTCGCTTGCCCTGGCTGAGCTTCTTCTGGGGCAGCTCGGTCGTCGTTGTCGTCTGCAGCTGGGAGTTGCTCTCCTCCTCCTCCTCGAGCATCCTCAGGGTCTCGATGATGTTTCTGGGCTGCTCGGGAGCTCGGCCGGCGCTGCTGCCGTTCTTGTTGGCGTAGACGACTGAGAGGTGGGAGAAGCTGGACTTGGGCGGGGCGGTGATGTCGGCGAAGTCGCGGAAGTTGGCGAAGAAGTCACCGCCGCGGACGGGCTGGGGCTTGGGGTTCTTGTAGTAGTTGCGGCCTCTGCCGCTGCCGTGGTAGAACGGACTGAAGGCGGTCTCGTCGATGCTGTACTCGTCGTTCTCCTTGTCCTCGGGGTAGTAGGTACCGCCGCTGATGACGCCGAAGTTACCGGATCCGAGGAGGGCTGGGGTTCCGTCCTTGTGGGAGGAGGCGGCGACGGCGTAGGGCCGGTCGCGCTGGAAGTAGCCGAGGAATCGGCTGGGACGGTAGCGCTGCTGCTGGTGTTCCGTGAACGGGAGGCGGTGGTTGCCGAACAGCTCGGCGAACGAGGGGAAGAAGTTCTGGCTGTCGGTTTCGAGGCTCTTCTCCTCGGCCTCCGGCTTCTCGGGCTCGGCTTTAGTCGTGGAGGAGGACTCGGTGGACTCGCTCGAGGTCACCTGGATGCTCGTCTGGACCGGTCGTACCGCGACGATGGTGACGCGAGGTGCGGCCGCGGGCTGCTGCTGCTGTTCTTCGGTCTTCTCTTTGGGCTCGGGCTCCTGGGCAGCTGGGACTTCCGGCTCGGTTTCGTGCCGAGCGTCGCTGTGCGAGCTTTCGGCGCCGTCGGGTTCCATGTACATGTCGGAGTCATCGCCGTCGTCGTAGGCTTCTTCTGCTGGGTCTGTCTCTGATGCTGCTGCTACAGAATCCTGGAAGATGAGATTCATTAATGATCATGTGGATTTTGTTTAATTCATTGTTACTACGAATAGTATTTATTTATTTATTTTATTTTTTTTTTTGGAGATTTTATTAAAGTATAAAGATTGATTATTTAAGTTACAAATAGATACGACGTTAATATAAATATTTTAAACACATTGAGTAATTTTATGAAACCAAGTTCTTGATATTATAATCGTTTAAATATTTCTGCCTCAATTACGGAGATTGATCCGGCGCAAATAATAAAATTTCTCTCAAATCTTCTGATAAAAGCTTACTTTACTGACATGTACAAAAGTCACTATTACTAATAAATGCAAGCAATTCGCACGTTAACTATTTGCAGATTTATATTAATTGTGAAAAAAATTCTATCATTATTCATTTCCATCAGGTACGAATTAAATCTTAATTAAAGAAAGTGTTACACGCGGCTTATTCTACATTACCAACGAGATAAGAGTATTTTCGGTATTGTAACTCTCTTTTCAACATCTGAGGATTAATTCGTTATTACGCGATTTACGATACTGAAAATTCAACATTTAGAAAGTATATCCAACCGCACTCCCCGCAGTAACACCCGCTGAAAAGATTATTAGATTCCTACTGCAATTTCAAAATTCTCAGTACTCCTTATAATTCTCGCAGAATCTTACACAGCTCGATCCCGTCCCTTAACAAGATCAAGCGGCGATAGATCAGCATTTTCGAGGCCACATATATCAAACCTTACGATAATCGCGTCCCGCGATGAGAGAGGGAGAGAGCATTTATTACGGCAGCCGCGCGCGTCTAGGTCTATAAAAAGCGAGCGCGCGGGTGAGTTCTCGGGACTGGTGATGGAATTTTAATTGCAACCGGACAGCTTAATTACGCAGCCGCTCTCTCGCCGTAGCGGCGCGATTCTTTTTCTCCCTTACCCCCCCGTTATTTTTCGCGGGCCCCGCACCTGCGCGCCCACGCGAGCCAACTTTCGTTTGACGAAAGCCGGTCTGTCTGCGCGCGGGGAGACAAGAAGCGCGCACTGAGACGGGAGATCGGTTGCGACAGCGGCGGCGGCCGGACACGCCTAGCATTGTTACGAATACGTCAGGTCAGTGACAGCGACGGGAGTGCGCCGCGTGCTCTAATGCGGCCTGGTGCAAGGCAATTCCGAGGCGCGGGCAGGCGCTCTCCTCTGTATATTCAAATCGACGCCGCTGAATCAAGAGGGGGGAGGGATGGGGTATACGGCGGCGAGCGGTTGGGAAATTTAATGCCTTTCTACGGCTGCCGTTTGAGAATTGCTGTCGTCTTTTGAATCGGTGTTTGGGAGATTGATCGAGTCCTCGGATGGAATTGAAATTGCCGTCTCGTCAATTTTGGTTGGACTTTGTTGTCGGTTTTATGAGGAGCAAAAATTGGATTTGGTTAATAATAATGTATTTGTAATTTAAATCGAACTGACGATTGAAGCACGTAAAAGATTGACGAGGATCTAGCAATAGATTTAATAATGCTTTGAAAGTTGGAAATTAAATTTTGAATTAGCCAGAATTTAATAAGCAAAAAATTTATGTAATTTCAATGCAAAATGTATGCAAAAGATGAATTCCAGTAGAGGTAATAGAACAAATATAATTTCTCACACCACCATTAAAAAATTATTTACTATACACGTAAGCCTGCGATCAACGATTTTTCCTCAGATCCATTATCTCCTGACACCGATAACAAGCAGAAAAAGCAGAGCTAACAAAAAGCGCCACAAAGAACTACCAACTCAGCATCATTTACGGCCTTCTAATATTCGCTCCTCGTGATCGGAGAGATTTCCCCTCTCTCTACTCTCATTTTAGAAAACCCACAGGCCCCGCTTATCCGACTCCGCTCAGAAAAAGTCCCGGCTATCAGAAGCAGCACCGTATTCCCGGCATTATCAATATTGGCACGAGAGACAAATTATTATTATTACCCGGCGCGCAATTCCCGGGAGATTGATCGTCGCGAGAGAGACGTCATTATTGCGCGATTTTCGTTGCAGGAGAGAGCGAGAGAGCCACGGGCAGCAGGCGAGTGCTTATACGCGCATGCGCAGAGCGCGCCGATACGCTCGCTGATTTTAATTCGCGGCGAGCCCGATGCCGGGTGCATTATTATATATATATATCCGATGGGAGGTTGGAAAAAGCGCTGCGGTGGAAGGCGTTTGATTTTCGATTTGTAATATCTGGTTTATATATATTAAATGCCTGCGGTCTGGATTCTGATTCACTCGCTGCTTGGATTTTGAGTTTTATTGCGATGGGTAGTGGAGATAAACTGTACTTTCCTCCTTGATATCATAATTGTTTAAAGTTAATTTATAATTGAATTGCAACATTTGCGAATGCTATAGTGCTTAGATAATGCTGTTTTATCGGTCGAATTATTTTTGCTTTATGACTGAAATGCCGCGTTTAAGTTTAAACAAAGTATTAAGCCGTACACTCGGAGTATTAATGGAAACATTACAAGAGCGAACACTTTAATTAATCTCTCGAAAATTGTTCTCCGCGAAAGAACAATTTAGCTACCATTTAGAAAGTGTTTAATGCTCCCCGCTAAAGAATTTTAATCAACGTTTATTAAAGACGCTTTTCGCAAAAACTACCTCGTCTCAAAATCCCGCCTTTTATCGCGGAAGCTCTTAAAACCGCGTAATGCGGCTCACGCAGCGCTGAAAGTGCAGCTATACGTAAACATGCAGCCGCGCAAATAAACGATGTTGCACAGGAAAGCGCTCGCCGATTCGGCGATAAACGCCGCGGCGCAAAAAGAGCCGCGCGCTTCTTTTCCGGGATCTCTCGGTTTTACGTTTGCATTATATTGAGCGCGCGCCCCGTCAAATTAATGCAGAGTCGGTGGGTCTTAATTTGGGCTTTGATCGTTCGTGATTTAAAGCCGACGCGCTCCATAATTCGGCGGGCCGCCCGGCGATGCTCGGCGCCACGAGCGATTGTTAAAAAGCGATCGCGCAACTGCTGTGCTGCGCCTCGACGAGCTGCGTTTATACCCGTCGGGAGTGATTGCGTAATTTCTATTGCGGAGCCTCTGGAATAAATGAGTGCAAAATTGAAGTTTATTGCTGTTATCTTTAAAATAACTTTATTCAAAGGCAAACTTCCTATATAATGCAAATGTCGCTATCGAGATATAAAATTATGAGAGAAGAAAAGATGCGATTAAAATTTAAGTGGAAACTGAGATTAACAAATGCTTCTAAACTATTACCTCAAGTATTATCCTTTTTCTCATTCGAATAATTTTAGCTTGCATTCTTCTAGACAATGACAACGACTTCTCGAGAGTTTTTGAAAGACTAACTTATCTGAATCTAATAAACTCGCCGGCAATTTCACCGCTGAAAAAGGACACATTAAAATTATCGGGGCATTTCACATCCGCCATGCATTAGCAACAAAAGACCATTTTTCCAAGCCTATCCGCCTGAGCAACTGCATACTTTGCCCGGGCAGACTTTGCATCTCGGACTTGCCTTTGGCTAATCGTTAGAAAATCTCGCCACAAAAGGTTAAGTGGCCTGCCTTTAACGGACTCGCGAGATAAGTTCATTTGCGAGTCGATCTTTATCCCAGCGGCGACGGCGGCGGCGGCGGCGGCACTCGTGGGATATTGAACTATGATTTTATCGAGGGATCGATCGCGCCGCGATCCTTTTATAATCCGCGCCCACTTACATTCATCGCATTGTTCTCCCCGTAATTGAGGCTTTTCAAATTGGCCAACGGCGCTTGCGCGCGGATGCTCCGCCGCACAAAGGGGAGCGACGTTTGATTTTCCATTTGCGAGCGCCCAAGTCTCTCGCCTCGGCAAGTGCGCCGCACAATGCCCGGGACATGTATACATACCTCGTAACCGGTTCTGTCCTCGAGAACGGGAGCTCCATCTGAAACAAAAGAAACGGCGTTCGCCAGGTTAAATTATGCCTCGCATTAACGCTCAGGGGGAAACGTTATCTCTCTCTCTCTCTCTCGCGCGCGCGCTTTTCTTTTTTGCTCGCGCGCAGCTGTATATAAGAATCGATATCGCGCGCGCGGGACTTTCACTGCTTTTCGCTGTATATGCGGCCCGACGAGCCACTGCTCTGTGTTGGTGCGGCCCGGTACAAAAATAGCTGCTCCCGGGTGTAAGGAGACGCTGGCATATCGGAAGTAGATCCCGTTGTTCTCGCGCGAAAAAGGTGCGAGCGGCATTTCCTGGCTGAGCGCGCGCGGGAAAAAAGTGGCTCGCGCGAGTCCTTAAAAGTCGCGTTTCCGCGCGAGCCGCGAGAGTCGCTCGGAAGAAAAACGAGCGAGCGCGCGCCGATGATTATTGGAAACTACTTCCGATCGATTTCGAGAATTTATGTGCTCCCGACCTGCACGTTCGGCTTTTTTTTTATATCCTCCCGTAATAATCGGTAATAACAATTGCCTTTACGTAAGCCCTATGAAAATTAGTTCCTCACTGGTTTACGCCAAACGATATTTTATTTCAGGTTTTTAATATTGAATTTTCTAATTTCGTATAATTAGCAATCATTGAGTGTACTAAAAACTGCTAGGAACAGGCTGGTTTCATGAATCAAAATTATAATGTTAATAAATTACCCATTGTTTTCAATTAGACACAAAAATTTAAGATCTACAACTAAATTGCCTTAGGCGATTAAATTTTAATTTAACTACAATGAGTAAAAAGTGAATAATAGACTATTTAAAGAATATTCAGAGGATCTTTATTATGGTATCAGTTTTGATTCTTGTGACCGAATTAACCGATTCTGATGTTAATATATACATATAATTGCGTTTCTTAATCAAGCGATAAGCGAACTTTCAAAAACGATTCACTTATCTTAACTAACGGTATAAAATCTTAATAATTAAATAAAATAAAATATATGTATAATTAATTCGAATGGCTGCGGGTAATGAGATTTTAAGTAGAAATTGTACGTACTAAACATCTACAGAATGCTGCTTAATTGTAAAACAACAATTAAGTTTAAGTGTATAAATTTATACTAAAACTTAAAGCAGATAAAGAGTTTTTGCAAGAGTTTTACAGACCAGACTGTAAATATATAATAGATAATTTACACTTGAATTTATCATTCTCGTAGTACACTGATCTACTTTAGCATGTTACGGATACTAATTATATGTTGCTATTGACTTGTATCAATCATTTAAAAACATTTAATTATAAAATCATTAACGTGATTAAAATAATGAAAACTTGTGCACTTCCTTAGAAAGTATGTATCTGTCATTAATACAAGTCAAGCATGAATCTCTTCAATTCATATATCTCTTTGATTCATTAAAGTTGTAATTAAATCTGAATTTTTCAAAGTTACAAATTTTTACCACGGATTTTTATTGTACTTCGATTAAATGTTGAGTAAATTATTTGTTTGCAACTTACTTATCATTTATTTAACTTCCCTACAAAATATATGAGCTGAATGAACACTACGATACTTATTTTTATTAGCATAATTGAATTAATAAGATGAAATTCATTCACCTTGAGGTATACCTCGAAGATCGTAAGATACAAGTTTTGTAGTCTTTTTACTACATTTCTTACAACAAATTGTATAAAGCAAATGCCTGTATTTTTGCTTTCTTCATCATCTATTCATTTTCCATTAATGAATAACATCTTGAAAATTTTTTGCGCTTTTAGTAATTTACATCTTATATTATGTTACTGTGTAATCAATCCCTTACGCAAGGAAGACGCAATGCTCACATTAGAAGGCGTATTGTTCCATTATTTCGTACATCATTTTTATTTTAATTTACATTTATATTAAAAGCCCTAATAAAAATATATCAGTCAGTTATAAAAAAAGAATTACGTTTTCCTTCACAAAGGACCGAGGACTCCAGCATTCGCATTGTTCCATTACAAAAAAAATTCTTTCTTCTAAAATATCAGCGGAAGTCCTCTCCCGGCGAGGCTTCCACCGAGAAAACAGCACATGTTTTCCAATCGCGGCAAAGATAAGAGTCATTTTCCGATACGCTCATATTCCAGGCAACATATCTCCCGCGTTGAGCCGCGCGTATGCAAATCCGGGAATATATAAAGACGCTCGGCGGACGAAGGCTCCAGCGGCGCGTAAATTATTATTACGAAAGTGACAATGCCTCGCGCGGCGTTTCTCAATAACGCGCGTATACGTATACCTTCGCGGCGCGCAACGGATGAGTCCGCATTATTCATTTATCCGTCGGCGATATTTTTTTTTTTCTTTTCTCTTTTCCAGCCGCGGCGGAATGCACGCGCGAGGATCGTCGTCGCGATGATGCGCTTCGGCAGCGTCGTTATTATATGGCGTTGATACATCGACACGCGATGCAAGCGGCGTTGGCCTCGTTTTTCAATGACGAGCCGATCGCGAGAAGGGAGCTTGCCCGTTTTCTTCGCCAAAGGAGAAATGATGTCTTTGTTAGGCGCGATGATTCGCCGTTTGGTTGTTGAATAAAATTAGGATTGTGTTAGTGGTTAGAAAAGGTAGAAATTAAAGAACTAGCCCGCGCTGTCAAATGTTTTATTCGGAACAATTGCTAGGATTTCACCGTTGGTCCTCTTCAGGATGAATATAAATTGTGAGGACACATTTCACGCTTTTCAGTAAAACATTGGACAGAACGGACCAGTTATTCCATTTTTATCTAATATGAAATTCTGCTTTTCGTTATACCAATCGTTATCAATAGTTAGAAAAGTTGTGAGCACCAGATACTAATGTTCCGATTTTGGTTTTTGTTTTTGTTGCTGTAGATTTAGGAAACAGATTATTCTCGCATACGAACCTGGAACAGAAAAAAAACCAACCGGTTAGTGTTTAAAATAAAAATGATTTTTTAAATAAAATTCTATATCTACTTCAAATGTCTAATGTTATTTATGAACAAATTTTTTAAAATCCTTTTTGCTTTTGTATACAATTAATATTTATGAATTTACGTGCAATATAATTTCGTAAGGTAATAATTGTTTGCTAATTCTTGTAAGCATTAAAAAAATTGTCAAGATATTCTGCACTATAAGATACGAATCTGAAATTCTTAAAAGAATACATTTTGAAAACCATATTTTCATAGTTACTTTTCAATGCCTTATTACAATATCGACGATTTCAACAAATTTACGACGGCATAAATTAATTAAATAATGCTAGAATACAAACAAAACTCGTTCGTATCTCTCTGATGTCATATCATAATTAAACCAGACAAAAGCATATTTTCCGCAAGCAAATTCCTCACGTCCTCCCCTTCCTTCCCAGCACCAATTTTCCACAACGCAATTAACGCCTTTGCATAAACTAACCAAAGAAAATTCCCTCGCAAAAATTTATCCACGAATAATCACCGCAGGAAAATGCCTCGGATCCTCGTAAAACTTTATCCACTAAATCACTCGATAATTTCGAGCTACAGCGTCAAAACAATTTTCCCCGAGGCCCGAAGCGTTTTACCGCGGAAAATCACCGCGGACTCCTCATTGACGAGCCTCCAGATTTACGGAAAACATACTTTCTAGCCGCGCGCGCGTGCAGCTCGTGTCGCGTGCGTAAAAACTTTCTAAGCGATCGCTTCCTCGCATAAATTTTCCTAGGGGGGGTCAATCAGCTGCCTCGGCACGACAGGAATCCCATAAAGTGCTTTCACCGCGTTCGACAGGCGCTGCGTTGCTCTCCGCGGGGGGAGGCGAAAAAAACAGTGGGCGTTTTCCGCCGCTCAATAAAATCGCGATTAAAAAGATTGAGGGGAGCAAGAAACGTCGCCGCTTCGGGAAAGTGCGTCGGGCGGCGGCACTTTGAAATCCCAAGACCGAACGACATAATCAAATCGCAAATCAACTTGAGCGCGTGTCTTTTCTCGAGATACACCGAACGAGGAAGTCATTTACATCGACGACTGGCGCGTGCCGATTTTTCAGATTCGCGCGTCACCTTTTCTTTTTTCGTTCGGCCGCTCTTTTTCGAAGCTGCTTTGCTTTGAGGGGTATTCAACGTATGCATGGAGTTTTCGACCTCAGCCGCCATAACTTGGCGAATTTTAAGTATATCTCCGTCGGGCTTTTAAATATTCGAAAAATCGACGGATGTGTGACGTAAGGTTGAGCTGCAGGCTGCTTGTGCAATTTGTTTAAAAAATGTTGATTGTTGCCAACGTAAGAAAGGAATGCATAATTTAGAAATGCTAAGCTGCTCATTAAAGAATTATTTCATCAAAGGCTTGCCTATTGATGAAAACGTCTCCTAGTCTTATCAAATTGATCAATCCTCTTGGGATAGTCCGGTAAAACTTGTTTCAATATTAAAAAAAATTATAAGTAAAGCAAAAGTTAATTAATTAACATTCCCTTTAAACCTTTTTAGACAATTTTCTGGGCTTTCCGTGTAAAATATAAAAAGAACCCACGATAATTTATGCATGCATTCATAAGCCGCCACTAATTTTTCCACCTCAAGATTTGATCGAGCAATTTGCATGCAGTAGTCCTTATTTACGTGGCTGAAAAGCAATTAGAATTATTATGTGTTTATGGTCGTAAAAGGTAGGAAAGTTCCGCTGGCAAGCGAGAAAGCGCTTAATTTTACGGGCGTTTTCATGATACCGAAAAACCATACTCGCGTATTTAAGGGGCGGATTACGAAGGCTTTGCTTTGTTGCTCGCAGGAAAGTCCATGTTTTATGTAACGGCCATAGTTAGGAATAATTTTAATCGCGCTGGGACCGCAATTTTGTCCTTTTATTACCTTTATACGTGGCTGGAGCCAAATATTTTTGCTGCAACTTTTTGAGCGAAGCGGATTTAACGATTGGAGACGAAAGTTGGGAAGTAAAAATTTATGCGGGTAAGCAAAAATAATAAATAAATTCCTTGTCCTAGATCTCCGACTTGAAAATTTGACGTGTCAAAGAAGGATTGTAAGTTAATAGCAAGATTTTCTCTCCCAAATGACTGAATTCCCCAGTGGCATTACTGAATCTCAAAATTGCTATAAAAGGCTAAAAAATACCGTTTCTTCAAAAGCGCATCAGCCAAATAAAGAGAAAAGAAGAAGCCTCGCGTAACATAAAGCCAAGCAATCAGCCGATCAATTCCCGATACATCGCTTGTCGCAATTCCGCCGCAATAAACCGTCCCGACAATTTTCCCCCCGTCGCCGTATATACCCATATCGCAAGATTCCATTTAGCCTTACACATTAGATTTAATCATTTCCCAGCGGTTACGTGGTCCGCGCTTTATGACCCTCCAGCCGGGGGAAAAAGCAGATCGATTCAGGACGATCCAGGAAGCGAGGAGATCGGACTCGCGTCAATGCATCGCTAATGAGAGCTTCGGTAAGAGACTCGGAGAGCGAAGACGCCGCGTCATTAGGCCTCGATTTTCTACAAGAGCCGTCGACATGATTTCTCTCTGTGTCTTGAATGGCCCTTGGAGGAAGTAACGAGGCTACGCGGCTAATCGCTGAATCGATAAATTTACAGGGGACTTTTTGTGACTTCCTCGATGGAGTTTGTAGGTCTTTAGAGTATGATCTCGAGCGAGTTTAAAATAATTATATAGTTGGAATCGAGGTTTTTAAAAGGTAGTAGATTTTTGTTGCCATTATGGGATTATCGCAGTTAGTTAAATTTTCGGGACTATTAAAGTTATCTAAATTAACGCGTCCTATTAAACAATTTAATTAGGTGAAAAACGAACTGTACAAGTTGAAAAATTATTACCTGAATAAATGGTATTACCTGAATGCGCGACTAGTTTCCATCATTACCACTTGTGTAAGATATGAAGACATAAAACGTACTTTCTCATTTTATTTCAGTACTTTTATTGAGACACTTTAAATATTTTTCTTTTTTTCTATTGAATTGCGCGAAAGTTCTTTTACAGATTTAGAACTTAACGCATCTTTTATCATTAATAATTACGTGATAAATCATTAAACTTTGCAGAGTTTAATCAATTTTGTTGCAGAGCTATCAGATTATGTGGATGGAGTGTATACTAATATTCTCATAAACACAAATTAAGTAGAGATAAAACGAAGACGTTAAGTAGAAAACTGGTTAAAACTGCAATGCATCACCTAAAGTTATGGTACACTTTATTGAGTAACAATAAGAAGAAGGTTTTATTTAGTGCGTTTATAGTCGCAATAAAGCAAATTAAACTGACGAGTTGCGGATTCCTTTGAAATATAGATTAAAGCATTAATGTATGTGCAGGCTGAAAAATTATCGGTACTTTATAAGGAACTGAAATTTTAATCTAAACGATTGCAGATATTTTACAAGAGTTTCGAGTAAATATTCTTTAAGTGGCGCTTATAGATAAATTCTGTCAGACTTGGTTGCATTAAAAATTTGACACATAATTTACGGCATTCCGGTAGCTTTAATTTAGTTTTATATAACAACATTTTTTAAGTAAGTATCATTAGCAGTATTAAGTTACATCATTACTCAAATCAATGTCCTTTAAAAATCAATAAATAAATTTTGTTGTAGATTTATGCTTAATTAATAAGACCCTTAAATATTGCCTATATAAAAGACAATTATTTCTTTATTATCTTAACGTTTCTCAAAGTACTATAATATGTAAGTAAACTCTGATTTATTTCGCCTGCTAATACGTTCATCAATACATTCATTTAATTATTTGTTTTTAAAGTAAAGTTTCTGGGATTGGCATGGTAATCCGATTCAAAATAAATTTCAGCAGATATCTTAGATGTAGCTTGTATATTCCTACCTTCCTTTTCGATTTACAAATTTACATGAATTCGAGAGATTACAGCAATCAGCCTTTATTAAAAAGCTATTTTCCCATGAAAATCGTATGAGAACCTTTCAATATGTTACTGGCTAACTAATTAAATGTGTCTGCGCATACTTGTATTGTTCTAACGTTTCGATTTGTAAGATTAATCTTCCACGGTTAGAGTAAAATATACATTTTTTTTTCGCGTTTCGTTAATCCTTTCTCATACTGTTTTTACAATTCGATTTGCCCCTTTACTAATCGCTCACGTTTTGCAATGTAAATATGCAAAGCCTTAAACTTGGCACATCATAAATCTCTTCCCAGCTATTTGTTTTCATTAACGATTCATCAATTTTAAAACAGTTCCACAAGATGATAATTTACACTTGTAAATACGACGAATAAACAATAAAAAAAAAAAAGAAAATAGGAAAACTACAAAAACTTGCAAAATTTCTCTCACCAGACCTGTACCCCGTCACGTACGTCCCTTAAATATTCTCCCGTCGTTTTTTCCCCGCGACATCTCGCGCCGATCGAGCGCCGCTCGGGAGACAAATTTTACGGCCGATTAATGGGACAGGTAATTTTATTACGTACACACTTTATCGGCTTCACCGTCGTCGCGATATACACCGCGCGAATACGGCAGCGGTGCATGCTCACGCATCCGATCGATCCAATAAAATACACCATCGCACGCCCGGTCCTTTTTACGCTCGCGCCGATCGCCGCCGATTACTTATGTGCACGAACGTGCCCGCACGCGCTTTATTGGACCGACCGCGTCGGTCCTTGTTTAGGACTTGTACTTGAGCGCGTGCTTGTTGGGTAGGATATACGTCTAACGTGGTATCTAATGTTTATAAGTAAAAAATTAATTTTGTGTTTTTTTTTTCATTTTTGGGAATAATAAATTTTATTTTTGCGAGGAACAAAGGTTGCGATAAAAACTCTGAAGACTTCACAAGTATCATTGATCGAAATCTCGTTTTTGAAATTGTTATTTCGGATTTTTTAGTTACATCAGTAGACATAACAAAGTTTTTTCTTTATACTGCACGTCTTATTTTCAACTCGTTACATACATTTAATGATCGGTATCAAGACCAAACAATTTTGTAATTTATCGTCAAAGCAATCCGACGTTTTACTCAAAAAGGATAATACGGTTACGATAGTTATCCACTGCACCCGTGGTCTCGCCCGAGGCTCCGAGAAGCGGCACAATTTCCAAGGCATAGAAATTTATCAGGAGTCAACGGAGCTCGCGGCTTCTTTGTTTACACGCTGCAGAGGATCGAGCACACGTGAGTAATGTACGTTGGCCCGAGGCGATTAAGCAAAGAGTTATCTAGCAGGTAAATAGCACCAGATTACTGTTAAAAGGTTGAACTACGGATTTTTATGCGGGTAAAACTGATGAGGAAAGAAATTTAAAGCCTGCATCCTGACGTTGTAAATAAGGTATGATTAAAAATATTAAACAGTTTATTATACGAATAGTATCGGTAAAATACTTAAAACGGCTTTCACGCATGCCATCCCGGCTATGGCAAAGTAATGCAATTACTCGCTCGGTGCCTCGGCGCCGTTATATAGTGGCAGTAAAGAAGCCTCGGCTGCAGAGGAAGCCTTTATAAAGACGGTTATCGCTCTATTTGCATGCTCCGATAGTTAGTCGCGCAAGCGCGAATCTCGAAGACGACGAAGACGAAGTCAGTGAACTTGTAAGCCGCGCGCTTCAATGGGAGAGGCGCGTCGCGCCAAAAAAGGGGACGACGCTCTGGCGGCATGCAGCGATTGTTGGCGTTTCTATTAAATTTTAACGATTCTAACTAAGGAGTCCGTATTAGACGCTGCAGTCGATGAATAACAGGTGCTCGTAAAAGCCGTGGCTTTGCCAGGAAGTAACGATTTTCAAAATTACTAGATGATATATACTGCAATTAGCGTTTGTTTATATTTGGTTGAAATAAATATGAAATTATTGTATAGATCTTTTTATTTGGTTTTCGTATACTTTTTGGAATTTGCTTTTGGTTCGTTATAGTTTATGGCTTCTTGACGTATTAACTGAAATGATTATATGTTTACGGAAGGAAGTGACGAAAAAATGCAATGAGCTAATTTAGAGGTAAATATAAATTTAATTGCCAACATAAACGAAATGACATGCTGTGTTAGGATCTCGTTTTACGATGACTTCTTACAGAAATTAAAGGGTGTGGAAGTCATTTCTAATTAAATTTTAATATTACCCACACCTAACATTTTTAAAGAAATTTATAGTATTTATTGATCGTTACATAATTTTTACATTTTTCATTCATCGCGTTCAATAGCTATTTTATTCTTTATAATTGATAGGGGTAATAAATACTTTATACTTATAATTACAATGATATAATTTATTATTCATTTACAAAATCCTGTACAAACAAATGAAAGAAAAAACTATTTTTGAATCCCAATAATCACCTTAATCGATACGTAAAGAAACTTTAGCATAAACCAATAATTTCAACTTCATCAACGAGCGAACTCGATTGCCATAACTTCCCAGAAATTTCCAGCCGCATATAAAGCATATTCACGCAGCTTGTACGCCCTTCCTCCGTTCCTGGCATATTCCGCAAAAAAAAAAAAAAAAAAACGCCGAGCCTTATTGTCGGCGGCGAACAATGCTCAAAGGCTCGTAAAATTGCGTTCGAAAGTCCGATTACGATACATCCCATCTTACATTGCGGGCACGGCGCATGGCTCTGCCCGGGACGAAGACGTCGGGCGCGCTCTCGCAATAACTCGCTGCACGATTCGCTGTAGGCGCACACGTGTTCGTCGAAGGAGGACGACGGGCAGCCTAATAACGGAGTATGAAAATCGCGGGAATCACGATGGAACGGCATCGTGGGAGTCTCGTCATCTTTGCGTTGCGAGCGATAGATCGGCCACTCCCCTCAGTTTTGCCGCGTGCTTCGGCTTTTAAGGTATCGGCGCTCCGTTCTTGGAAGCTCTGGGTAATTAAACGTTATTGGGTAAAGGATGGGCTGTTGTTTGAGAGAGATGGTGGAGCTTTGTAAGCGGGTCCAAGGGTTTTTATGGATTTGGGTGAGTTTTATGGCGAATTAAGTGGTAATTCGAGTGCTCTTTTGGTGGTCGAAGTTTGAGGAAAAAATGAAAATAATGATAGGGGGTCTCATTGCGTAATTCTATTTAATTACATCGAATTATATAAAATAAGATTTTTCATTAAATACAAATTTTATGCGAAATGTATTATTTTGTTCTTTTTACTGCGAAACCTGTAAGTATTAATGGAAAAAATAACTTATATTTTTCGTAAAGTTAAATAAAACAAATATCTCTTTTCGCCTTAAAATTTGGAATTTATAAGCATAAATTATTGCGAGGAAGGAGAGCTCCGAGGTAAACTCATTACACTTTAAAAGCTCAAAACGGCTTTCTCAAGTAGTCCTCAGCTTTCCCAAAACACACTTATCTTTGGCATCAATAGCTTATTTCCGATTAACAATGCCCAGGCCGCCTTTCCATTCAAGACAAAAAAACCGTACGAAAGTAAGCGCCGAGCCTCGCATAATGAAGGCATGACATGAAAAAAGCCGCTAAAAAAAAGGCGGCAGCTGAAATTAAGTGCGCGAGTGAAAGCTCTCCTCGAGGAGAGGAAGACTGGAGCGGAGCGGAAAAAAAAAATTTTGCATATATCCACTCATAATGAGCGCACACATAAACACACAGCAGACGTGCCTGGCTTCTAATTTATGGTGGTAGTTCAAGAGCGAATCAGAAAACTTTCTCCGTTAAAGGGACGAGCCGGTCGAAGGCGTTCGATCCAATTACGATTGCCGTTTTCCTTGCTTCTTTTACCGGCTGGCCAGCGTCCATTTCTCATTTTCTCAATATATATCCCTGATTGATTCGATAATCAAGCGCGCCAGACAATACTCCGTAGCCGGTAGATTCGAAATTAATAAATTTATGGCTCATTGTGCGCTACTTAAAATCAATTAACCGGTGTTACAGTAGACGTTATTAACCGTTTGTTGCGGAATTATTATCGATCTCGGAGCGGGTTTTTGGATTACGCAAGCCGGTATTTTACTACCCGCCTCGCGGTCGTTGAATCGCGGGCAAGCAGAAAAAAAAAGGACTCGACGGATTAGTAATGAAGACGGATTAATAGCCCGACGTGAATTTACGATATCGCCGAAAATCGCCTTTTATCCGCGGACGTGCGTTCGAAAATTTCTCCCGGCGGAAAGAAAGAAGAAAAGAGCGCGCCTGAATTAGAATGAGCAAGCCGGTGAAATTAGTTTAAGTGCTTGTCGCATTCACCTGTCGAACCTCTAATTAATCGACTTTTGATCCTGAGTTATAATCCCCCGAGCTCTGCCCGCGAGAGACGAACTTTTGAATGCGCTTTTCCTGAAACGGCCCGTATTTATTATGCCCGGCGAAGCTTGTGTGCGCAGAAATCAATGAGATTTCGAGATAGGTGATAGCGGACTTTAAGGAGCTTTCTAATGCTGCCTTCACTCGCGCTTGTATTGGAAATTATGGGGACAAATTCAGTAGAGGCTCGAAGTGATCGGAAGAAGAGAATAATTAGCTCTTGATGAATTTATACTTTTATTGTGGTGTATAAATCAATCGTAGGGTTGTAATGTATGCGAATGTTTTTTGCAAGTGTACTTTTTTCATGCGAACGTGAAATTTCGCTTTTTTAAGTGTGAAAATTAATTGCAGGATTTTTTACGATCTTTGATGTATTTCTTATTTTTACTGCTTTATAAAGTAAATATTGGAAGAAATCTGATATGTTTAACGCTGCAAAATATTAACATGCAATTTAATATGCTAAGTGATTACTAGTTTTTTAATATTTTAACTGATTTTCCAAAGATAATAATATATTATTTACCATAGCTACAATTATGAATGATTAGAATGTACTTGCAGTGTAGTAAAATTTTCTTGAAATTTTGTCTCTGCCTTTACAAAACAAGTGCGTAAATAATAAAAATTTCGAAATTAGTGGAACTGTAAACATACACTATTTATTAAAAAGTCATCAAATTTAGCAAGAGCAATTTTGTAACAATGCGTTTAGTCAATCAAAACACGCGCTACGTTTCTAACTTTTTGCCATTAGAGAAAAACTGTATAGTTATAAACTACTAAAGAATTAGAGGCAAACGAGCGAAGAAGAGAAACAGTCGCGTAAATTATGCAAAGTGTGCAATAAAACGGCCGCAAACGAAGAATATAAAGTAAATAATCGGCGAGAGCGCCTTTTACTTTCCGTCAACAGTCGTACAATTCATTATCTATATACGCGCGCAATAATATTCCCCGGCCGTTAATGTAAATAACAGTTAATGTTTGTATAACCGCCGCAGCGGTTTACGGGAAAAACTTGCGCGCGTAAAGAGCCATTGGCGTCGCCGTCGACGGTGGTTAAATTATTTTTTCCACGCCCTCCGTTCTAAAAATCGGAAAAAGAATATTGCGAGAGCGAGACGTTCTCACTGCAATTAGCGGGCTTTTTTTTACCCGAGGCCGCGAGCATGATTGCGCTTATAATTGTTGGGACTTTGTTCCACTCGAGACCTTTTACCTTTTACAGCTCGTTTGAATATCGAGAGACAATTTACAGACGCGATCCGGGTTGTCCGTATCTTTCTCCCGTGCCGCCGCGAGCTTGTTTATGGCTTGTTTATTATTTATTAAATTCCTGGTGTCGATGATCGTAGCAAATTGAATAATGTATTGTCGTTTTGGTATGTGATATTGTACATAAATTAGTCCTTTGATGACTGATTTTTACGCTGCGGGTATACAAAGAAGGTTTAATTGAATTCCTGTTTGCATATTATATTAACTTTGTAAATTATAGTTCGTACAACATTCTTTGCTTCCAAAATTTTCCCCATTTTGAACATTCGTAACTCTATGTGTACCAAGTTATATTATGTATAGACGTTTTAAGATAAGATATAGATTTCATAAGTTCAATAAATACCTTTTTGACCAACGCAATAGTAGATCCAAACTAGTTTAATGAAATTGGATCATATATCAATCTTTTTCTTTCTGATAATTTTGTACTTTAAAATAATTTATATAGTCTCTAATAACTTTATCTAACTTTAAACATTCTTAAATAATTTCTACAAATAAAAAAAAAACACTTAACCGGTTAACTGCAACAAACTTTCGTTCGCAAGTTTACTAGAGCCCAACGCATTTCTCGCACATCCTCGTGAAAAACAATGTGTCAATGCAATTAGCCGTTTTTTCGCTTTATAAGGCTCGACCATTGTTTCCCATTAACTCCGGGACAAGCAGGCGCGCCTCGGCAATTAAAACCGGTTCCTCGGGGTTGCTTGACCTATGACGAGTCTTTGTTATTTTTAGCGTAGTGCAAGGACGAGAGCGCCTCGGCGTCGTTGACGCAACGGAGATTCCTACTTACGAGCATTTCAAGGTTAACGCGAAAGCGGTAAAAAGTGAAACTCCGTTTAAGGCCTAGAAACGGCCGCGCGCGCGAACTCGGATATACGCGCGCGCCTGTGTATAAACGACGGCGGGGGAATTAAAAAATCGACGAGCGGGCGAAAGCGCGAAAGTTAGATTTCTATGGGTCATTAGGGATTTTTGAGAGCCGCGCGCGCCGCGAAAAATCGTCGTGTTTTCAGCGCTGAATGGTTTATTGTCACCGGGCATCGATGTTTCCTGCTCCGCATTCAATGATGACCATTCGTACATTCGCGTGTTTCTATCAATTATTTCGCGTGTATGCGGCTTTTCCTTACAATGAGCGAACTTACAATTTCTGTCTTGTTGCGCAAATATCGTGCGTAAAACAATACAAGTTTCTCTTATGTAAATAAATGCTCGTATAGTTTGAAAAGAAATCATCTATTATTAGCAACGAGAAATGTGGGTTTCAAAATTTGTTTTATACATATTCCGTAATAAATATTTTTCCGTTTTCCGCGTCTTAATGAATTTTAAAGAACAACTAATAGGCGTTACACAATGCCAGGAAAATTAATAACACTAATGATTTACGTATATTGAATGAACGTACAATTAGTAAACCCCGAGTTTAATTTGACGTTCCTTCTACTTTATGCATATTTCCAACAATCAACATTTTTTACCAGCCTCTTACATAAAACGAAATTCCGCGCGTCGAAAATGAATCGGTCTCTGCCGATTGCAGGAGGAAAGCTCGCGTCTCAATCGGCGCTATTAATATCATATTTCAGCGCGGCGATCGCCGGCGACATTCACGCTTTGAAGGCGGCGGCAGAGTCAGTGGGACGAATCGGCGGACTGCCCAGGGGCCAGTTTTACCTCGACTCGCTCGAACGCATTGGCCTTGACAGTCGAGCGCCGTGGCCGGCGACTCTCGCATCTTGCACCGACGCGTATGTATACTTGGCGTACGGCGCGGAGAAAGACACCGCGAGAGAGGCTGGAGAGAAAAATTTACGCGGGTTCGATGGCACTTTCACGATGCGCGCGTGCGATTCGATCAAACCTGTTTTTCGACTGGGTACACATCGAGGGAAAACGAGCGATGGATGCGCGGGTGAGTCGAAGACACTCGGAAAAGCTGCCTTTCGAGCGGAGGTCGCGAAATGAAACGAAACGTGCTATTTAATTGTAATGATTGGTCGAGTTTGCAAACGTAAAGGCTCGATTTTGATAGGTTTATTTCTTAATTTTTAGCGGAATGAATCATCGGCGCGATAATTTATTCGCTCAGTTGGGGCGTATATATTTTTCTTTATTAGCAAACGTGTGAATAAATAATCCAGGAGGAAAAATAATTTACTTAGAATTAACGTTCCAGTATGCGATTAATGGCACTGCGGTAGCAGACGTTTTGCAACCGAACTGGGTCTAAAATTTTTTAATGCGATAAATATTGTAATTTTCAAATGTTGACTCGGAGTCAATCAATAGTAAATCTTCAGGAATGCATTGCCAAGAGATTGAGTAATAGCGAGGGATCATGACTCAGAGGATTAAAAGATTTATTTGCAAGGGATTTCAGCTCCTAAGTGTACGTGCGAAAAGAATATTTTCTTAATGAAGCCTGCTATTCCAAAGGAAAAGACTTTTACTATTTGCATGATACTAATTTATTACGGGATAAAATTTTGCAAATAGTAAACAAGAAGAGGTGTGCAATATAACAATATTGTTCAAATAATGTTTTATTCTTCTTAACATGAAATTTTAGAATTATATATACAAACGCGCGCATGCACGTCTTGCGTTAAAAATAAGATGAATTGCGATTTGATAAAGTGCTTGAAGGTGTAACTGAGCTTCTAAATTTATGAGAATTGGATTTTGGAAAAATAGTAATACTTTATCTCAATGCCGAGATTTCGCAACTCTCGCCGATGTGTACAGAGATATTCTCGTTACATCGGATTATAAGTTAATTTTCCAATTAGCCAAGTCGAAAATACGTCCTACTACACAACGACCGCAGGACCTCAAGTCTCTCGCCCACTCACAAATACACTCTTCTACCTCGAGGAAGTTCGCTAATACTAATAATTAATAAATCAATCGCACCACCGATTGTCCTTCGATGACATAAGTGTATTTGTGGCGAGCGGCAACCGCACCCTGCGTGTACACGCGTTTGCTCTCAAACAGAGACCAAATAACTTATCGGTCTAATAAATACCAAGTTGACGTGGCGCGCGGACTGCGGTTCTCTGTGTTTTAATCGCGCAGGCCTTAATTGACAGTTATGATGCGATCGGTTTCGACAGACTCCCAAACAGCCGCCGCTGTTTTCGCACGTTTGTGTGGATTTTTCGGAAGCGGGGTTCTTTTTTTTTTAACTCGATATTGCGAAAGATCTAGATGTCCGAGAATAATCATATCGATTATTAATGCGACCAGTTATTTTGACAGAAACGGTGTATCGATCTTTTGCGAAAGGAAACGCGCGTAAATTTTATCATTATTTATTATCGCTCGGGAGGCAATGACGAAAATTCTGCTTTAGAAAGTTTGTAGTTAGTTTGAGCGGTAGCAATGTGCAGAGTAAAATATGTTCCCTGTAAGGAAATATAATATATCAGGGGTACCGGCAAGTCGTGAATTTCTCAAGATGCATTCGAAAAGATACTGGGTCTGATTACTTTACGTAAATTAAGTATCGGAAAAAAAAAGTTGAAATACATAAATGTTAAAACGATACAATGATTCTTTTGTTTAATAAACTGTAGCAGAAAAAGGAAAACGAAAGTGAGCAATAAAGGAGCAGAGATCGGGTAAATTACCTATTGTAATTTCTACAGGTTACCTTTACGTAAGATTTTTTAATTTATGGTTTTCAGGAAACAAGATGCACTCTAGGTTTTTGCAAGCTCGATGAAACAAACGCTTAATGACTTTATACCCAATCTAAATAAATCCATTATCAAAATGCAAGCGAAAATTGAGCACTCAAACCTCTTAATCTTTCCGTTTTCGCGTTTAGAAACAGCCCGAAAGAGACTTACGAAAGCGTAAATGCAATTAATAACATTAAAGCGTTCTCGGGATTATTTAATCCCAGAATTAAAACAACTAAATCCTCGATTCCAGCTTCCGAACACGAATTCCATCAGCGCTTCGCCAGCATTAATTTCACCCACAAGATAATCTTGCCGGCGCGACCGCAGAGAGCGACTTTTCCACGGTTCTTATTCCAGCGATCGCCTCGTCGAAGAGCGGCGAGCTTTCGTCGAGATCTGCTTCGCCGCTGTGTACGGCTGGAAATTTATCTGCGATTTCCGCGTTTCACCCGATCGATTATATTGTTCGATCGTCCCCCGGGACGAGGATGTGAGAAAAAGCCATTCGTATTCCCGCGCGTCGCCCGGCGTTGTGCACTTTCTCCCGAGGTGTCATCAAGTCGCGCGCGGACTCTGCCGTGACGCGAGCCAAGGAGGAACTTTCTAACGCCGTGAGATATATTTTCGAGTCTTGGCAGACATTTCTGAATGTGGAAGAGGCTGGGATAATCGTATGTGCGGGTGGAGAATTTTATGCGTTTCGATTCGAAGTCGCTTGGGACTTTTGCGGGGGGAATTTCAGAAAATGTTTATTTGGAGGTGAATAATGTATGATATAGGATTAAATTAAAGCCTATTGTACGCGGGAGTTTAAAAAATTAAATTGCTTTTAAACTTATTGCATTGGATTTTGTTTTTAGAAAGATTCTTTAACGACTATTCTTCACATAATGTACGTTTTAGATTATACTCAAGATCGGGAATAAAGGAGAACGATTTATAACGACCTGTACTGGTTGTTTGAACTTTGTTTCGAAGGATGTGAAAGTGGGATACGTTTTCTACTATACAGTGAAGTTAGTGTATTGGGAAAAATTGATTTATGCTTATTGAATTCTAGAGTGGTTTTCTGTTTATTTTTATGAAATTTTAGTCATGATTCTGAGAAAGTTAATGTTCAAATAAATCAGATGCATTTAACAAAGTCTATACATATATACTTCTTTTCATCTTTTTGTAATTTTTCCGTATTTAATATTTTAAATAATTATCTCCACAATTACGTTCTTATTTTAATTATTTCGTTCGTATAAATAATATTTTTCAGGTCCGACCCACGCAAATGACTCACCCAATATAAGTAGAAGAATGCTCTCAAATTTTTTAACTCACCTGTAACAGAAAGAAAAAAAACTATTATTTATACAGCACGTATGGAAAACGATATATTACATTTTTTTTAGGATTTTAAATATTCCAATAACAAAATTTTATTTAAATTTTGTTTGCTGTTCATTAAATTCTCAAATGGGCAGATAAAAATAAAATAATAATACAAACGAGATAATATTATTGTATTAAGTGCCAATGAATTGGCAGCGGTCTTTTTATTTATTAGAGAATTTTTAAATACTGCAGATGTAACTTCTTCAACTCCAGGAGAGCTCCAGCTAATTCAATAAATTAAAATCCGCAAAATATACTCAAGTAAATAATATCAATTTAATAGCATCATAACGAAGCAATAAGGACTATTTTTTAAACCCGAAATTACACTCTTTATAAATTAATAGCGTATCAAACAATTTCATTAATTCCACGAGAAAATTATACGACTCGCAGAATCTTGATTGACCGATAGACTGCCGAGATAGATACGCACGATATAATTTCCTCGATACGGAAATCGAAGCGAGCCTTGTATATCTCCATTCCAGAGCCCGGAGCGGCGTCCATTAGATCCGATTTCGCGTGTGCCGGGCAGACGCCGCTAATAGACCGGCAAAAATAATAAAACGCAGCTGCCCCGAGAAGTCAGCTCCGGCGTTAATTATGCCAGTGCCGAAACCGGAAGGCGCGCTCGCCGCGTGTATTAACTTTTCCAAGTACGGTAAAATTGCATCCATTCGGCGAGTCGTTGAATTTGAATGTTTGCTTGTGTGTGGGACCAGGAAAATGCCGTAATTGCGAGCTGGCAATTTGCGGTTTTCGTTCATGTATACGGTCACTATGGGAAGAAACGTTATTTGATTTCGCCTAATGGCATTATTCCTTTTTCCTGGCTTTGGGTATGTGCTTGCTGAGCCATTTTCATTGCTTTATGTCGAGTGCTTTCGTATACTGGGAGAATGATCGATCAATTAACTAGTGCAGGATATTAAGGCAGAATTTTTCGAATTTTCGTGGAAGTTCTTACGTGAATTCTTTGATTTGGTTTAACCGTGGAAGTGTTACGTTCGAAAAGGACAAGGAATATTTGATTAATGAAGGTACAAGTTGTACAAAGTCATTGTTTATCACTATTTAAATATCAGCGTTGCAAATTTTCTCATAACCTTATTAATTACAGTGTAGTATGTAATTAGTTCTAATAGTTATCATATTCAAAATAAAATGTTTCTTGGTTAGCTACGTACTCACTTAAATACTTTTTAAATAATATGCGTGTACCCCGCAACCGTTCATTACTTGCACAGAAATTGTTAGGAACAAAAAAATATTTTTCACGCAAATTTATGAACTCCGTTGTAGTATTTATCGCGTAAATAAAACTTAACTGAAAATTTGCATAAGTTCAAGAATTTTTTTCGTTTTTGAAATAGAGCAATTTTCAGCAGATCGCTCGCGTCTTTGTTGTATAAAGGTAGGTGCGTAAACATCGTTAAGTACATCGTTTTTTACATTCTTATTAACTGGAGGCATGAAACCTCGGAAAAAGCTGAAGTCATCATGGCTGTTCTGTTAAGAAAAAAGTTCGTAAACGCAGGCCGAGCTCTCGATCTTATTTCCCGTCTCCTTTTTTTTTGATGTAAGAAAAATGCTTAATGATTTTTTAATGGTTTTAGAATAGAAAACCTACTTTTCATACAAAGCGAAATTTTGTAACCAGAGGATATTTAAAATTACGTTTACTAGATCTGCAGGATGAAGTAATTTGAAAATGTAGAATAACGTTCTTAGCGGTCGGAGAAAATTGCATAGATTACACATTCAAATTAATGAATATACTAATTAATGCAAATACTCATTTTACAATCGTATTTATCAGTATTTATGTCCTAGTAAGAATACTAACCCTTTTCGGGCGAAAACACTCCTAAATGTCGCCTGGAATAAATTATTGCTGTTTAAAATGATTATGAGTGTTTGCAAATGTGCACTCCGAGTTCTAAATCATGTTTATTAATCTTACCGTTCAGCTAAACTTGCCTACCATTTCTGTCATTTCAAAACGCTTGGAATGACATAACAAAATTTTTGCCTCAACTTACATGCTAGAGAACACGTGCAAACCGTATCCCAGGCAAGCAAAAACGATCCAATTGTTTTACTGCCCATTATCTCTTTCCAATTTTTTAATAAAACGCCCGTAAAGCACGTCATTAAAGCTAAATTTCAAAACGTACATTATAATAGGCTGCGCGAGGCACTATAAAAACGCAATCACGCTAATTGAAAAAAACCCACATCTCCTTCGCGCGGCAGCTTTTTGCGAGCAAAAAATCTTTTCGCTATTTGCCTAACAGCACTGTTGATAAGATCTTTTAAAACGTCTTTCTTAAGACTGTACGAGGTGTAAGAAAGGAACGACTGGCAGGACGCAGGTTGAGGTCTCGGAGTGACGATAAGGACGATCTAGGCCGGATGCTTCGGCAAAAAAGAGTTCAACGCCGCTAGGAAAATGCGTGGGAGGAGGACAGGTTGCATCCTTGTTACCGTTTTCTTCCGACGAGAGAAGCTGCCAAGGACGATGGTATACCTCGTATTTTATAACGGAATCTTTCCCTTTGTTCGCCGTGGCTGGTTACTGCATGAGTGTGTAGCGCAGTAATTGTGATTTTTGTCTGAGACGACAAGTTTGTTTAAATATTCTGCTGTCGTTTTACAAGAGTAAATATTTGCATCGAATAAAGAAACAATTTATCGTCTTAATTTTAAATCAATGGAACATTTGCCCGAGAACACTTCCAAAAACTCATAAATCACCGCTCATTAATCTTGTAACAATCAAGACAATGCTCAATTAGTCTAGCATTGAAAAGCGGCATTAAAAATCGCAGAACAAGTAAAAAGTTATAAAAATATCCCAAGCATGATCTGTTCTTAATTAGCCCAGGTTCATTTAACAACAACAGTATCGAGCAGATCAGCGCTTAGAAATGTTTCTCAGCTCGGCAAGCCTACCGACATGATTAAAATTGTGCGTAAGACAGAGGCGTAGGTGGGAAATTTTCGAGGTCGCACTTGTTTAGCGAGAAATGCGTTTTAAGAAAACGGTATTGGAGACAATTAGCTGCGCTCGTTCGCGAGACAACTTTTTCTGTTAAGTGTCCGACTTTTATGATCTGTTTTATACCGTGTGTTCCTCGCCGCCTTTATTCTCGGATCGAATGTAGGATGGCTTTTCTTCGGAAGGTTAGCGGCGGAAAAAAAGGACGGAAAAAGTGTGGGAATAAGTGACGTTGCGGAATCTTAATTGGAAGGATAATACGGTGCATTCGAAGCGCTAAGAGTTTTATAGCGAAAGTTTAGTACTTCTGGAATCGACACAGTTGTCATTATAACGTTTATGGTTTATTTATTTACTTTTAATGATCGGTATGATATAACTTAATAATCTGCATGAAATATGAAGTGAAAAAAGAGTAAATACTCTATACTTGAGAGATATTTTACACTTACAGTAAAAGATTTAATATATAAATTAAATATTTTATATTTGAGACCAATACGAGTTTCAATAAACCAATTATGCAAATCTATCTTAATTTCTCTATAAACTTTAGTCAAGCCATGGACTGACATCGACGTTTAACTAAAAAGCATTAACAAAAGCTGAGCCTTATAATTTATCGCTTACTTTTATTGGAATTATTCACAAAAAAATCATTTATTTATAAGACGAAGGATTAAAAAGAGTGGACTATCACGTCGAAACTTGAAGTGGAAACGAATTATAAAATTTAATTTCAAAGAAACGGGAAACAAATCTTATCTGTTCAAAGTAAATCCAGCTAGATTAGATAAGACCTGTCATATCTAGCAATTACTAAAGCAACTCCTGATAATTTATTCGATTCGTTTTATTCTACTTCTTACCCTGTCATTTTCTCAATCGGCACTTCATCAAACTTGAATCATCTTGCTCATTCATTCGAACACGTCTACCAGTTCAGCGTTGAAATAAAAGGAGGACTACGAGTACCATAAGGTGTCAGCTGATGATTATCGAAATTCATATAATAGTTTCTTCTTTTGGGCATCTCTTATTAGGATTGATGGACAAACAAAGAGAGCGCTGATACTTAATCTTGAGTTCACTGTCGCTATTGTGTGCTGGAATGTATTATTGATTTTAAGTGATTATCGGCGATTATTCGATTTTAAAAACTTTTCAACTTCCATTCAAGTTTTCGTTCTAATCAGTAATTGAAAATTTTAGTGTTATTTTGGTATTAAATTTTAATAAAAAATTTTACGCCCAGTGCAATCCGCTGTTAGATTGCACGAGACTAATTTAGTATTACGATTTTACAATTTATTATTTTATTTTTCAACTAGATAAGCCAATTTATGTCCACAAACAAAAACCAAAACTTATCCAGGCGCCACGAAATTGTATTAAAGTTTTCTCGGGCGGCTGATTATACTCTGCTTTTTCTACTTACGCAAACATGCTTTCTTATTACTTCGGTATTCTATAAAACTGAAATTTCCTTGTGATAATCTCGCAAATAGAAAAGTTCGGCACAACATTAATGCAAATTCCCTCAAATATTCACATAAATAAGAAGGAAAACCTGTTAGACATATACATACAGGCGTCAATAAATAATTCAAGAAAATTTTGAAAATAATTATTCTAGCCAAAAATACTTATCACTCAGCACATGCATTCAAACATGCATTCAAATCACATTTTATTAGTTTTAATTTGCATAATAACATAAAACAGTAACGCATAATACTTAAAATAATTCATTCGATTTCCAGTAGCTTCACCGACTCCTCATAAATGCTTCCGCACAAATTCCATTGAAAAAACATCGAATCTCGGTGCTCCACAACGCAGGAAGCCGAACGTCAAATAAGCCGTCTTCTCATGGCTGAAAGAATCGCCGAGTTTCGATCGTCGAAGCGATTTTCCGCTTGCTTCACCCGCTGCTTGCACGTGCTCGCGGCTATATAGCCCTTTCTTTCTCCCCGGTTCTATTCATAGCGAGGGTCACGTGACCGCGGCGCGGATCCTGGCGTGACTCGTGATCCTTGGCACGCATATCCTCGCCGGTAGCCGAGGCATTTCACCCACGCGTTTTCTATAGATCATTAGACTCTCGCGAGTCGCACCCACGCGCCGAGGCAGCGCGCCGCCGAAGAATGGATTAGTCGCGCGATCGGGCGGCTTTCTTTACGACGACGACGACGACGACGACGACGACGCCCTTTTTTTCACCTGGCGCTCTGCTTTACGAGCCTCGAATCGCCGGGCGGAGGGTGTTCGTTTGTCTGGAGGTTTTTTTCCGCTGCGCGGCGGGGGTGTCAAATGTCGCCGTATGAATAGAATTAGCGAACGGCAGGCTTTTTGTTCGAGCAGATAAGATTTATACGCCTCGGCTGATACGCGCATTCGGAATGCTCGGACTGATTTGAATAATAGGGTGGTGTTTTTATCATTGTCGCTTATGGCACGTATTGAGAATTATTGTTTTATCGCAATATGTTTTAAGTACTGTATTGCGGGTTGTAAATGTATAATGTATTGCCGGATTAAAAGATTACAAAAAACTCTCTGACTCAGCACCGAGTCGCATCAAACTGTTGCCTGAATAATAACTGTAATAAATGGAATCATTTATGGCACGTACAGCTTTGCGCCTACGTTTAAAATTCAAAAAAATAAGAAACAACCTTTAGAATAGTGTATTATTAAGTTAAGAATAACTGTTTTTAGAATGACTCAATCGACTTTGAAAAGTATAAAATAAAGTTTATGTTATGCCGTGTAAAAAATTATTAAGCCTCCTATAAAATTCTAAAATTATTGCATTGTAAATGTCTATTTTTATGCAAATCTCTCGTATCGAATAATGGTGGAAAATAAGTATACTCCCTGCAGTGATTTCGCAAATGGAACGACGAATCAAAATCTTCTTTTTACTTCATTCAATTAACAGTAAGTATACGTACATGCTCCTATAATAGAGAGTTTCAACAGATCTTTCCATCTTCCTGTAAACAGGCAACTACTTCCTCGGCGCATTCATCGCGGCGTGGAGTATATGAATTCCTCCGGCTCGATGCGGCGACATCAACATGTAATTACGCAAGCCACATCGCGTTTACGAATCGAATCCGCCTATTTTCCCGGGCGCATTTTTCTCCCCGAAGCACGGCGACGATCGAACTTTCTTTCAATTAAACGGAGCTCCGCGAGTCGAGCATTATCGCGACTGCTAATCGGTGCACGCAGTGAATGGCAAGGTGAAAGCATTTAAGGATGTGACCGTTTGACAGTCGGCGGTAATTTATACGCCGAACTCCCAGGGCGTTTTCCGTCCAAGCGCCGGGAAAATGTCGCCGCGCGTCCGAATTAGCGAAAATTACGAGGCGAACTTTCCCCGTAATTGGACATTTTTTCGGCTCTCCGCGTCTCAGTTTCCTCCCTTCTTTTTTCCTATGTTTGTTAGCCGCAGAAATATTTAATTCCCGCCGGGGGGAAGTGGGTGTTTCTTTATTTTTTTTTTTTTTCCTGCCCGGCGGAGAAAGGTACGCACGAGCTAGTTGTGTAAAAGTCGCGATCTTAGGGATTTGCTTGGTACTTTAGTTAAATTAAAGAGATAAGTGCCGACACAAACTTTATTTTCGCTCAATAATTTTATAGTCCGCCGGCACTCTTTCAACGGGATGTTTATTTTTCCTTCTTTTATGTAAGAAATAATGTATGCGCGAAATAACGGCCTACTCTCTTATCTTGGTATCGTTTAAAATACGAGTTCTTAATCATAATTTCACGGGTAGATATGCGTCACCTATATTAATTCGAAAATTTATGAATTTTCGTCTTACGTGTAGTTATATTAGCGGCATTTTTGCGCGGTAACTTCATTTTTCATCTCGCCGAAAGATTTTCCTTTTAACCAAGCAAATTATGCAAATAATTATTAAACTGTAAGTACCTTAATTAGGTAATTAATACGCTTTCATATCTAGCTAGATATCTTTATTGAAGAAATAACTTACGGTACCTTAAAACTTCTTAATATGGAATATAATAAAAAATGTATATATAGTTATTTGAATCACCGTCATCTTCAATTTCAACCGTCGGACCTATAATTTTTATGAGCAGCGTGAATTTTCAAAGTACAAATATAGCACTGAATATTTTTGCAAGTTCAAAAATCAGATTAATCAAAAATATGTTAAATAAATATTTTTTTAGTGATGATTAAGTGTAAACTATATATTTTTTATGCGGTTGAGACAGAAAATATTGAAATTACTTAAGGAATCATAATACGTCCATTGACATACATCAAGGGGTAGTAATTTGCATTTCAAACATTTTTCCACTCGACTCATTTCCTATAGCTCGAAACGTTAATTGGGAAAAATGAGCCAGCTTACGTGCATCCTGCGAGATTGTATCCCTTGATGAATATAAGGTCTCTTTCAGCGAAGGAGAAAGCGCGCTTTCTTTATGCACATACAATGTGGAAATTACGCGTCGTGGGCGTAACTCCTCCCTTTTCGGCGTCGAGTGCGCATCGATTATTACGTCCTTGAGAGTGATTGGGAGGTCGCTTTGTTACTTAATTAAAGTTCCAGTTTGTACCTTAATGGCTGTTTCGAGCAAAGTTTCTTCTCTTATTTATTGGACTTTTGGTAATTTAATAATACTGATGCGTGTAAATTTGTAACTTATATAATGCACAATGTATTTACAACTGTTTTTCAGTATCATAAAGTTAAAGTATTATCGTATTTTTATTAAGGTAATAGAATTATAAATTTAATAAAATAGCCTAGAGCTTATATATTGAGCGATTTATCAGTTTTATATATAGCTGATTCCAAACTACAAAGAGACTTTAACACTTACTAAATGTGCGGCTTTAATGATTTCATTTATCACGCAACACACTATCAAAAATCAATACTAATATTTTTCCCGGAAGACTTGAAATATTCCCGAATCTAGCGCAGTATATCTCAAAACCCCGCCGATACCATTTCGATAGTCCCGGCTTATATCACCGAAACTCCGCCAGCTTTTTTCACCTCTGCTGAACCATAACAGCGCCACGAGCGAAGGCCAAAAAGAAAGCTCCGGGAAGAAAGTCCGGAAAACAAGAGCACACTCCTAATCGGCCGCCTTTAATCACCGATCGCGCATCTAGAAAACGCGGAATAAGCGGGCCGCGCGCAGGAACAGGAAAGCCTCGCGCGCGCGCGCGAAAAAGGGACGCGCACGCCCCGCCGACACGGGGACTGCGAAAGCTCGCGGGCTTGAAACAATCGAGAGAGTCGAGAGACTCCGTATCGATCGCCGCCTAATCTCTCAGGAGCGATCGCGACCCCGATGCACCCGCGGTGAAAGCGCCGAAGATACTGCTTGGCTAGGCTGCGCGGAGGAGCGATATAGGCAGTTAGTTTGTCGGCTTCGATTCGGCTGGAAGAGAGGAGCTCGGCGATCAGAGGCCCCCCCTTCGGTCGGGCAATCGCGGAGGTACGTAATTGAGCCAGATCTGATTCTGATTTATTGGCCGGTTTGTTTGCTTAATTCAGAGGAGCGTACGTATATTGTGGTGCCGGAGAAGGATTTACTGCATTAAGCTTGAACGTGACGTTATCGAGAAATTAGAGACAGTATCTGATTTTTAAGGGATTTGGTTGGTTAACGCAGATGCTGCGTTTGTAAGCTTGATTATTGGAGCAGGTCTTTGGTCTTTCTGCAATGTGTACCGGAATAAGGAAGTTCGCGAGTTTTCCACAATACTAATTGTTCTATATTTTTATTAAATAAAGTTTTATACTTTTTTTTTACAGGTGCTGCATAAAATTTGCATACGATAGCTTTGCTTTCTAAAGTAAGCTTTAAAAATATTTTATGTAACTGTAGCCAGATAAATATACGAGGTAAACAATTTAAAAACAGCACGACATATCCTTTAAAATATTAACATGATTACATTTCATTATCCCATTACCTTCACATATTATTTGCACGCATAATTCCTAGCGCGGACCTTAATTTTGAACTGATCTCTTCAAAATTGGATAGAAATGTCTTTAAAATTGGCCCGATTCCCGCAAAAATTCCAATTGCGCAACCATATCATGCAGGTCGGTCAGAACATATTCGCGTGAAAGGGCCGCTCTTTCTCCTCGACTCGATGCTAATCGCGATTCATTAACACCCCGGCACTCTCTCGAACGGGAGAGACACGATGTACATTTCTGCGATAAACACGCATGCGCGGCGGTGGCACCTCGAGGCGCAGCCTTTCCGCTCCGAAGCTATTATATGCGCGCCGGGCACGACCGAACTGGTTCCGCGCTCGTCGGATTTCACGGCGATAAGCCGCGGAGAGTATCTTTTCTAACGCGAAAATTGCGGCCTAATGGTCCACTTTGATTGATGTTATTATAACGGAGGTGGCGCGGCTATTAGCCGTGATTAGTACCCACACGCCCGTCTGATCGTCTTGTGAGTAATCGGCAGGGAGTAAGGCGGGTTTGAATTTTCGTACTTAATAATTAGTTCGGTAATTTTCACCTATTTTTTGATCGACCATGCAACAGTCGGTGTACTCAAATGAAAAGAGGTCGATAAAAAGGTAGATTTATGCTTTGTCGAGCGGAAAATAGGATAATTAACACTTTAATTACATTGAAATTTTGAGTGTGTTTTCGGGAAACGCGATAGCATATAAATTGATCAGAGTTTCTTTTTAGAAAGTATTACGCTTTTCTTGATACGGCAGGGTTTTTAAATTTAGTACAGAGTCGTAAAAGAATTTCGAGAACCTTCATATTTTCTCGTTAAAGACGCGCATTACATTGCTTTTGGAACTTATTTATTAGCAAATGTATTTATTCAGTCTGTTAAGCTACTTTTCTGCGTAACTAAGTATTAAATTTCGTCTGATGCTTCATAACTTTGCAGCTCTTCTGGCCGTAACTTGCGATTGTAAACCGAGCTTTTGGTTCTGTTTCTGGGCGAAACAAGTAACCGATATTCTTTTTTATTTATTGAATCGCCTGTCACTTTGATTTTATTAAGATATAACTTTCTTTTAGAGTATTCGCGGGATAGTTTTTTTTTCATTTCGATTCTGGTGCAATGCGAAACCAGATGTCATCGTTGACCTTTTTTTTTCTTCTCGACTGGATTGGTTAGTCGGTTTATAGTTTACTTGAAGCGAGGAAAAGTAGGAACTTATGTAAATTATCGTTACGCCTTTTTTCGGGCGCATTCGTAATGGCGCATGAAAATGTATATTTTACGATTTTAAGGACTTAATTACATCATTAACTTAAGCTTTAGAGTTATTCTTTATTTATTAGTAGATAGAGAATATTTTCATTATGGGACAAAAATGTTATAATTAGTTACATAATTCGGCTAATTATTGATATTTTTGGGCCTAATTATTATTAACTGTTCATTGCACCCGACCGTTATATTGTAAACTTTGATTCTAATAACGAGGTTAGTACATTGGTCAAAATAATTATAGAAAATTTTATAATTGTCACAATCAAAAGAAACTAGCCAATGTTTCTCGGAAAATTTCAGGTAATAAAATTGCAGTACAATGTAAAAACCTAATAAGGACCATAATTGTTTATCGATCATAAAACTGACAATAAAAGGATATAAAATACCAGGTACTATATTTCAAAGTTGGCATAGAGTGTTTTAATTATTATTATACTGATGCAAGTGTAACAAAACACTCAATTAATTTTTGTACCATAAATTTAATGATTTTATAGAAGAATCTCCACCATAAAATTGCGCTCTCTTCTCGTCAATTTATTTTTCCACTGAGATTTTATTCTATAATTTTCTTACCCCACAAGAATGGAATATACAAGAATTATTTTATACTCTTGTAAATTTTCTGGCATTTTCGTTAAAGGTCTTACACCGAGAGATCCTCGGGCCGGAGACGAACTTTCACGCGAGAAGCGCGTCATCGGGCGGGCATTTCTTTTGCGCCTTCTCGTGTACTTTTATTTTCGCTGCAGGAATTCCGAAATTTATTCCAGCCGCTTCTTTTTCGGGCTTCGGCCCCGGCAGAACCCGTTTGCGCATACCAATGGCAAGTCAAAGCCCTGGAGAAGGTAGCTTAAAGGCCTGCCTCGCCGTTTCGAAACTGTTTTACATTGTTCTTTGCGCTGCTTAAAACTTATATTGAAGGTAAGAGGTAAACAATATTTTATCTATATTAGAATATATAAATATAATATTCCTAGTGAGAATTTACCGAAAAAAGGTTAAAATTTTTCATCTTCATTATTCTTATAAGTAAATCAAGTCAATATTCAAATTCCATCTACTCGAGCATGCAAATGGCATGTAAAAGAGGAAATAAGTATTTCTGCATTTAAGGAAATCATTAGAACTCCAATATCATATATTTACTTTCACAGCTTTTACAAAAATTGTTGATGTAGTTTATGAGCTTTTGAATATTCAATAATTATTTTAGCTAACTAAATCTGTTAAAAGTCATTCCTGTTGTTAAACTACTAATAACTGATAAATGTTCATTTTGAATTTCAATTTTTTATCGCGATTTTAAAACTTTTAATTCATCTTTGTTTCCGTTTTATGCTATTATACAATTATTATTATCAAAAAATTCCGAAATGAGCTGCGGTAAATTATCTTTTCAATTTATTTTCTTTCGCCTCCGTGTATCCTTTTAATTAATCACTGAAAAGATAAACTCTCCACTTAAATTTTTTCGGAAATCCGCGAGAAAAACCGCAATTTTCTAGTTCCCCTCCAACCGTTACGCAACAAAAGATCCCAATCCCTCTCAGCGCTCTTACACAACCCCAGAAATTTCCCTCCGCGCTCAATCAGCTGCTAAGCTCAACAAGAATCCGACCTCGAGCCGGAGCAAAAGCGCAACTCACCAGGTAGCAGCAACCAACCGGAAACAGCCGTCCGCTCGTCATCGATTACATATAATACGCGCCCGCATTGTAAATCCAGCGCTGCATTCTGACGGCGGAGCTGCGTGACGCAGCATCGCGGAGACTCGCGCACGCGCGCGCCGCCGGCCGCTGTAGCGCCGTAGCAGGAGAGCAGGAGGTCGTTGCCGCTCCTGGGAAAACGTCTTCGCATTCTGCTTACAAGCCCTTACGTGCGCGATCGATCGTTCCTTGCCTGGACAATTTAGCCGTGCGGATTTACGTAGTAGGCTGGACGGATGCTGGGGGTTAAACGCGGAGAATCGTAAATAATTCTTTGTCGATAATGAGGTATAAATTTTCGTGCGATTTCTTTTTTTTTAGTGACGAATGTACTTAGCTGTATTTTAATAGTTTATTATTTTAAATTTTTTATTTGTTTCGCTCAATTAAATCTACAAACTTGAAAGACGTTTTTGCTTCTGTTTTCGCGCTCTTTTTTTCAGGAATAATGTACGTTTAAATTAAGAAACTTTCTTCGCTTAAGATAAGCAAGACAACTCTCACCTGGACATTGATCCGAATAAAAGAAATTAATTTAATTTATTGTACCGCGACTTTCAATAAAAGTTTGAAAAAAGAAATTCATTCAACAGTTTTTCTCGAGCACCATAAAATATTCGGCGCTCTATATTCTATTCAATCGAATTCTATAGCTTCTATAAACTCCTGCAAAACATATTCCAAGATTAATAAAAGCCCCAAGTTTGCAAACAATCCATAAAAATCAGTCAGAAGAAAACGACTCCGTAAAGAAAGTGTTGGCAAAGGCGATCCGAAAAAAATTCCAGGTCAGAATTAAACTCCCCCTCCTCCTCCTCGGCCATAAATCAAGCCATCGAGGCAACGAGATAATAATCGGTATAAATGAGTAGTTGGCCAGCCTGTCCTTCCGAGCGGATGAGTCTCCCGAGGAGGAAGCGAAGCTCGCCTGCAGAGTCGCGCGAACTCGGCCACTTTCACCACGGATATACAACCGGATCGCTGAATATATATGTACCCGCGTATATACACGTATTCTTTCACTCGCAGGCCAAAAAAGCGCTTTACTCATCCGCACTCGAGCGCGCTTACGTCCGTGACGAGGGAAGCGCGAGCGCCATTTGTTCTGCGTTAGCAGGCGGAAGCGTTTTTTTCTGCCCGACTAATGCTTGATCCGTAGAATTTTTGTTCTCTCGTCGGTGAGATGTATGAGCTTTTGCGGTAATCTGCAGACTCTTTAGGAGGACCTTTCGAAGTTATTTGTTTTTCCAGTTGATGTTCCAGTTAATGGTGTTTTGTGTTCTTTGTTTTCTAATGACAACTTGGGTACTGGAAACACGCGATGACAACTTTTCCTGATGCCGTTGCTGTGCAAGTTTTTTAACCGTTTCTAATTGAAATTGAATTAAAAGTCCTTTTTCAAAGAAGAAGAAGATGATTATTTTGATAATAGAATCATTTAATACATCATTGATCGAGCATCGGAAAGTAACCATTATCCAATATTGTCAAACTATCCAAAGTTAACATCTGCTCATTTAACTATCCAACGAACAACTGTAATTACCACTATCCGATTTCCAATCGCTCCTCTTCGACTGTTATTTTAGGTATAAATTGCAAATCCCACGAAATTATATGTCATCGGTCCCGATCTCTCGAATCGCGCGAACATCGGCGACTTTTCCAAGCCCAGCAGCGTTGCCCCCCTCGCTAACAAGACGATGTGCAAACGAAAGCGCGTTGCGCCAGAGGATTTTGCTCCTCGATAATGGGGTTATCTCGGAACTAATCTCCCTCTCCTTCTCTCTCTCTCTGATTCGTGCACAGGACGAGATGCCCCGGCGGCGGGGAGGGGGAAAAATGGGTCCGTTGCGACACGCGAGAATGCTTAGACCGAAGTGGGTAGTTGGGGCCTAAAGCGATGCTCAATTGTGTCGAGAGATTATAAGCGCTTTTCTGGTCTTAAGGAGGCGATGATGATACCGCGGAGAGGATTTTTTGCGAGGAGATACCGATCGCCGAGATGTGAAATCGAGAGTTCATCGAACACTCGGCTGCTTTGCGCGCGTTAGGCTCTTTGTGCCCCGGTAATGTATATAGGTGAATTGCCGTATGCCGATGATTTACCGTTCTATCGGTAGCGATACGCGTTTAAATTGAATTACGAGGGTTATTTTTTTTTTTTTTTTTTTCATTAATTGTTCGGGAAATAACTGTGAGCCAATCGCTTAAACAACAATATTTACGGTATAATGACACCTTTTATTGCTGCTTGATTTATGTGTTTTGTTATTGAAAAAAAATGCATATGTATTTCTAATGATAGTTTAGAAATAAATAAAAACGATTTTTTATCCACGTGCCTCACTTTTTTTACAACCTATTCAAAATTTCATGGATGCCGGCTACCTTATCTTACATCTAAAGGCGACTTGTCGATCGTTCACAAACGTTATTGACCAACAGAGCACTTTTCATGTCATCGTCGTCCGATGAAATCATACATACAGGCAAAGCTTTTGTCATTTTTTAGCACACCAGCACACTTCTCTTATCGTAAAATCATAATATACGCAACGCTTGCTAAATACCTTTACAGAAGGCCTTCGAGCAAAAAATCGAACAAAGAAAAATTTTCAAAATTTCATTCTTAACGACTTAACGACCTGGACGATCACAAAAATCGCGAAGAAAGGGAGAGCTCCGGCATCGAAAAATCTTTGCCCAACGCGCCATAAATTAAGCCTCAACGAGCCTATAGGAAGGCCTTAAAGTGCACTCGTTAATGCTGCTCCTTTTTTTAAATCTTATACGGCCTGCAGTGCCTCGTTTCGAGGAGCGAGGAGCAGCCGCAGCTCTCTCGAGACGAACAATAGGGGCAGCCGGCAATTTGTCTCACGCCGCGCGCGCGGGAGAGTTCGATGCGTGCAGCGGCCCGGGGAGCTCGATTTCTCAATGTGCCCTGCTTGGTCAAGATGAACGGGGAGGACGCGGAGGAAAAGAAAGCGCGGAAGAGCAGCGCAATCAGTGCAGGAGGACGGTGGAAAGAGGCGAATTCATTTGCTCGACCGCATTTTGTTTACGTGTGCTGTTTGAAACTTGATCGCTTTCCGTATTTGCAGTTATTTATAAGTATCGCGTAGTTAAATTATTTTCAAAGTCTTCCGAATCTCATATTTGAATGGAGAAGAAGATTTGTTGATGTGTTTGTAATATTCAGCAACAAAAGCTGCTTAAGAATTTTCAATAGCTTTCTAATTTTGAATATGTTCCTGTAAAACAAACATTTTAAAAGGGCTGTAAAAAAGCTAATTTAGTTGGTGCAATAACTTTTCTTCACTATTTGTCAGAACATTTATGGAACTTTCTCTAACGGTATAGACATTTTTAATGCGTCCACCAAAAATAATACAGGATGTATTGCAAGGTGAATGTCAAAATGCACTTAAAATGCTACATACCTTAAATTTTATGATTAAACCTTGAAGATATTTTAGTAAAAAACGGTAATTACCACTTTTATGTTAGACTATCAAAGGAAACGACCAGCACAAAACTTTGTTCGCCTTTTTTGCGATCTATTATAATGTGTAACATTTGCAGTGAAAATAAAATGGAGAAAGATAGTAAGAAAGCTTGAGATAAAGAAAATGCAAATGATATTCAATGATACCAGCATAAAATTTAAATGCATTTAAAGGCTTGGAAACTTCCTGATACTTTCATTTAGCTGCTTATACTGCCAAAGGTTAAAGTGCACAATTTTGTAATAAATATTGTTATAAAATTATACACGTTTTGTCTCAAACACTCAGCCGCAGTTATTAATAAAATTTTTCCATCAACGGTAATCTTCATATATTTTAATTTAATTAATCTACTTTCGAGATTTATACGACAGATCTAATTATTATTCCTTACATAATGGCAAATGATGGAAAGATATTCGCCTATTGTAAATTTAGATATTAATGATCGACTTCGTAATTTAATCAGCCTTATAAATCAACATTAGTCTGTCACTCTACTCGCTTTACTTCCGCAAAAATTCATTTTTTTTTAAAGCAGTTGAAGTTTCATTCAATTAACATAGAAATTCTCATTAGATTACAAGGGATCTCGCGGAAAAAGTGACCAATCAACGTGGAAAGAAAGTTCCCACAATGTCGCTAAACTCTCTACTCTGCAAACTAATTACTTGTTCCTTCTCTGTTTCTCAAAATCGACAGGATAAGAATCTCTCCAGGGACTTAACGTAACTCGTTAGAGGATACAGGATCATTGCTCGAAGCGCACTGGATAAATTTCTACCCTTCTCTTCTCCGTTAACACGTAATCAGCTGCATAATACGTACGGAAAAATGAGTTTCTATCAGCTGCACGTTAGTTTTACATGGAAATACTTTCTACTTGATGGATTCTGTAAACTTTAGAAATCCTCATATAAATTAAATGGATTTCATCTGTTACATTATTTGCAGTACTTGTTTCTTTCTATTCATAACACTCTCTGGTTTTATTGTTGTGATGCAGTGGCTTGTATTTATTAATTGATAATGTAATAATTAATGACTTTAGCAAACGTTTACGAAAATAAAAAGTAATACAAAAATTCTTTACTGAAAAAACAAACGAAAACACGCATTCTGAATCCAGCGTTAATTTACACGACGCAAGTCAGCCATTAATTTGTAATATTATTTTCATAAAGCGAGGAGATATTTATTACACGAAATCCGCCTTATCCCGTTCAATTAACGACAACGATACTTTCATAAACCTGTCAGACTCTCACTTAGAATCAAATAAACCTGTGAATAATAATCGATAATAAACCGACAGGCGAAGCAGCCTCATCGCTAAAACAAACAAAGCATCCGCACGTCCCGAAATATTGCTCAATCCTAACCAGTCAGTGTCATTCACTCGCCACAACTCGCAAGATCTCGCGACGACTCGTCGGCGATCGGACGTACGGTGTGCTTCTTTAACGACAGGCCCGCGCGCGAATCTTAATCTCGGGTCACGTTTCGAAACGACCTCCTCCGCGGACAAATTGATCGTTACCGCCGAGCGACAGGACTTCTCTCCTTCTCGCGATCGGCGGAGCCTTTTTTTTTTTACGGCGCCGTAAGTGAAACTTACACGGCGGATGGTGCAATTTATGATGGATGAGTCCGTGGAGTGAATGCTTTGTTTGCACGCCCGGACAACGCCAAATGAGGCGTAAGCTGGAAGTTGGAGCTGCCCGGGTTCCTTTTTATGAATGCGTACAAGACCGAGGATGGAAGAGAGTGTCAATCTTTGAGCTAGACGTTTTGGCGTGTTGCGTAAGGATGCGTGTGGAGTCATTCTCTTGTTTCGTAATTATAAAAATATTAATAGCGCGTACTTCGTGTCAAACTGTCTAGGAGATATATTTAACGTCGCTGAAAATGTAATTGTCGAAGATGTCGTCCTCTTGTTCTTTTCAATAGGTAAGCTGACAGGTTTTTTAATTGCTACAAGTAATCAAACATAAATTGTTACCAACGACTTGATACCTGAAAATTCTTTTGCTCATTAACAATGCAAAAAAGAAGCTAAAAGGCGCGAAATACGGACACGCGCAGATAATCGCAAGCTATATATCATCAGCATAAGTACACAAAACCCCTAATAAATCCTGTCCACAATAATTCATTACCTCAATCCCTAATCCCCGCGTTAGCGCGCTAAAAGCCTGCTATTTATTATGTATCAATAACGCCGCTGATAAATTCCTCGGCTCTAATTAAGATTTTCCGCGATCTGCGCAAAAACCGGAGCGCGCCCTGGCCTGTCAGCGCCTAATTATCCTACTCAGTCACAGGGATCGCAACGCGGAACTGATTCGGAATTCGAGCCGCGCGGGGGAGTTAGTTAAGAGCGATCGTTACAAATCGCCGCGGATCCTTTGGTCTCGCGCCGCCGCTGCCGCCGCCGCCGCCGCCGCCGGCAAAAAAGGCAATGTAGGAACGTCCCGGCCTCGGCGCGTCGCGCGCTCTAATGTGCAACGGGATGTGTCGCCGCGCGGAGAGTGACGGCGAGGCGCGAGAAAACGAGTCTGGCCGGCGGTCGCGCGGCGACGTATCGCTGATTGGATGCGTCGCGCGCGCGCGCGGCTTCGAATGAATTTCTGCTTGATTTTACACGCCGTTGCGGCTTATTAGTTGACAATATTTATAAGCGAGGCGATCGCTTTGACTGACAGTTTAATAAACGGGAGCTTCTGGAAATTAGAGGGGATGTCGGGTTTCGGGTATTAAGCGCTCGAGTCGTGCTGGTTTATTTTATTATGTAATGTTTGTTCTGTATTAAGGCGTATGAAAAAGTGAAATCGATAATAATTTATTAGACAATTTTATCTCTCATCATAAAAAGCAATGTTTATAATAGGTATATAAATATGTTGGCAGTAACAAATTATGCATCAATGACAGGTTTGTAAAAATGTATTTTATTTACGCCATGACATATGTCTGTTTGATTTATTTATTGCAATGAATATAATAAAATGCGGGAAGGGTCATGAGAACAAACTCAATAATGTAAATTGAATGCGTGAAATATGTTTGTGTTTTTTAAATTATATAATAACTTGTAAAAAATTTTATTAATTAAGCTTATAGCTATTTAAAAAAAATTACCCAACAGCAGCGAATTTCCATAAACCCGAGGCTCGTCCACTCGTGCGGTTCATCAACATTCGCTCTAATTTAAATGAGCAGGTTCGTCAAGCCTGGCACTTTCCTGCCAAAAGCAGCGAGTCGCGCGAGCTGCCCCATCTGAAAGCCACCTCTAATCGGACGGCTCTCGGCGCGCTTGTAATTTAGCCGCAAGAATTTTGCAGAGCGCTTTGAAACGCGCGCGCGGCACGCGGATGCTTCGCGTAATTTATGCCGGGCACGAGACTCGACCGGGCGCAAAATCGCCAAACTCGCCGACGAGGTGAATCACGGGAATGCGCGGGACGCGTGAGCCGAGAGCTAAAGAGCCGCGCTCGGCGGAGTAATTGCGGAGAGCGAGCTGCTGAAAGCTTTTCTCCGAGAGACGCGACGCGCGGTTAATCGGATGCGACGATTTCTGAGGCTGTAGTTCAAGTGAAACTCCTTTTGCCGCGGGAAAACTGGACTGGGGAGTGCTTTTTTTCGATGAGATAATATATGTAGAACTTGGATTGTGGGGGAAAATGTGAGCTAATGGCTTTCGGACTCAATTTATCTCTGATCTTTGCCTGTAAAATGGTAGATTCTTCTCAAAAACTGCTACATTACTCAAATAATCATTGTAAAATAACTGCTTTATGATAGAATCTCGATGAGGTTGGCTTAATTAACGTTGTAAATTAAGTCGAGTTAATCTAATTTATAGATATAGTTTAACATTGTAGCTTAACTCGTATGATTAAGTAGCCTGATTATCAGTTTCCTTATTTCTCTAAGATATAAATCAACGTAATTATAAGAGAAATCGGCGTAATGAATTTCCCATTATGAAGGCGATAAAAATTCATCAAATTCTATCCCAATCGAACCAAATAATGGCGAGCCACAATTTTTATATCCAACTCAAAGAAAACAAAAAAATCCATTCACTCAATAACGAATACACACAATCCAGTTACGGGCAAGAAGGAGGGCAATACTTTCAATAAATCATATACCTGCGGTATTCATTTAAAAATGCCCTCCCGTCCGATAAAGCCGACGTCGATCCGACAAGGAGCAAATTACCAAAGTAACACGCCCAATTTCGATCGGCGTTGCTCAACACAACACCGCGGCCGCGCGCGAATTTTGATTAGGAAATTAGACAAATCGGTCGCTCGCTCGCTCGCCTTTTGACTCGCGCTCCGCTCTGCCCTCAATCAGAACGCGGACGGACTTTAATTTCGCGGAGCGAATTCCGCGGAGCGCGGCTATTTTCCTCCGCCCTCGCTTCTCGGCGCACCGCGGTTTCGGCTTACGCCGTACGCAATTGTTGCGTGCGTGTAACGCGATCGGTCGCCAACGTATAGAAATGATCAATCATTGTTGTACGCCCCGAGTGTGCCGCGCCGCTCTGGCGATATTTTAATGGCGAAAAATTTCCTCCTACAAGAATGGCCGTTGCGTAATTTCGTTTCGCGGAATTGGATTAACAAAAGTATCATGTATTGACGGTAATTTCAATGAGCATAACTGAAGCGTTCGATTTCAATTTTTATGTTGCTCAATACTGTAAAGAAAGGCTTCTCATTGAACAAAATGTAATTTGTATATTTTCAAAGCAGTTTAATTACTTTTGACGACGAAAACAAATAAATTTCGTGTCCAACATGTGTTTAACCGTAAAGCCGGCCGTAGAAGCAAATTACAAGCGCGGACATTAACACAATGATCGACTCAAAATCAAAACTAAAAGTCCCCCTCGGAGAAAAAAACTCGAATAGTATGAGTAAACGCTTGATTGGCCAGCAGCATACGCAGCACAATCAATCACCGGTGCTTTAACAGCTCGGCTCTTTACTTACGTACGGGGCAGTAAAATGCTCGCCTGGACACTTGGCAAAATCGCGCATGCGCGCGCGCGAGCGTGCAGGCAAACGTGATACGAATGCTGGCGCTTAACTTGGGTATATCACCCACGACTCTGGATTTATACGTCGCGTTAGGAGATAGACAGGGGGGAAAAAAATCCGGAGCATAATGAATTATATACGAGCGCGAGCAGGCCTGAAAGTGCGAGGAATGTGGACGGTTTTGAAACGATGAAAAAAAAAAGGAAAAAAAAAACGATCCGTGATATAGGCGCTCGCGCTTTTATTTGTTTACGCTTTTGATTGATTTATTGTTGGAAGAATGTAGCACTTTTAGAGCGAGCCTTTAAAATATTCACTCGCCGGGGCATATATTTTTCGTTCCGGCGTTTTTTTTTTCCTGCAAATTACGCTTTCAATCAGACCTTTACATAATGGATTAGTTTATTATATAGAAATAATTTATTGCAGAAATTTTTATCAAAACAATATTAATCAGCTTATTTTGAACAGAATTTCACGCAGGTAGAAAGTCAGGAAGAAGCTTGCGCCGGCATTCCAAAAGCAAATCCTCTAAATTATGTGCAGCGCCTCCAAAAAAATGTCTTTTAGAAAACGAAAGGCGTCGTTAAGCGCCTCGAAAAAAGCGAAAGGTCAACTCCGCGCGGCGGAAGTTCGCGCATAAACTAAGCGAGAAATCAGGCTCGCGATGCGTTCCCGCGGCAAAAAGAGCGCAGGAAGAGCCGCGGAGCGCCATCAATTCATCTGACTTTCCTAGGCACCTCGAGTCTGTGTGCCGCCTGCCGCTTTTGGATATAATTACATCGCGCGGAGAGCGAAGGCAGGAGGTAGAGGCGCCTTATTAGTTGCCCCGCGGCGGAAAGATTTCAAGTTCAGGGATCGCGCCTCGCGCGCAATTAAGATTGCACGCCGCGGGATTTTCTCCATATTTCAAAGCTTTTTTGCGAGAAAAGATTTAGAGTCCGTTTTGTGTTATGAATGGTAATGAAGCGCTTTGCTTTATTCGCGATTGTTTGAATAAAATAGGGTTGAAGATGCGATAGAGACGGAAAATTGTATTTTTATAAGAACTGTCGTTTTATTTTTACTTTTAATAACTTTTAAAAAAAAGTGTCAATTTTACTTGAGATAATAATCAGTAGTATGAAAAACAGGTTATATTATTTTAATATATGACCTATAAAATATTTTCGAAGTTTATTGAGCTTATAAAGTTAATGTTTTTGCGTCTAATTGATAAAAATGGATAATTTCACCGGAAAATGGTTAAAGAGCTTTCTGAACTCGTTAGAATTTCTACAGAAATAGCAAAATCGTCAATAAACTATACAAATTGAAGAAAGCTCTTACGCGAATCAATTTACAATCAGTATAATTACACATTATCGGCGATGTTCAAAAAAGGCTTCGAATTAATAAGCTCGTGAGTGAGTAATTGCTGGTAAAGGAAGTTTAAGTGCAGCGCAAGAAAAGTGTCGCTCTATCAAGGCGGGGCACTGATAAAGTAGAAATACGGGTTCTAAGCCCCTTGATAAGTTGAAGTTCTTACGCGAAGATTACACGTTATTGGAATCGAAATCCAACGGCGCAAATATATTTATGTCGAATACTTCCACGTGTCAGGTGCAGTGGCAAATTGAGTTATAAGCGCGATAAACGAACGTCGATCTGATAACACTATCTTGTAACTGTAATTGTATAACACTGCGTCCAGCTCGAAATCTAAATTTTCACTTTTTTCAACAAAAAAATGGTATGATTTCCAATGAATATTGATGTTACTCGACTGTTTCTTAATGCTCTGTTATAATCTTTGTAGAGTGAAGGATCGTTGAACTGCTATAAAGAGCTATCTTTGTATCTTTTTTATCAGCGAATGAATGGCTTAAAATATTTTATGAGTTTTTTATAATGTGCGTAATCCTTATTTAGAAAAGTTCATTAGAGCACAGTGCAAACGGAATGTGTTAGTGATTTACGACACTTGCATCACATCGTAAACGCGCCCGTTAACATGCAAATTCAAGCCAAAGGAGACAATTCTTTTATTCTTCCAAATACTTTCGAAAAAATTGAAAAGAGTATAGGATTCTGTTATCTTCGAGCTGTCACAGCAGCCTGCCGAGCAAGAAGTTTCCCCAGCTATTTACGTTCAAAAGTTTCTTGCATCTTACCAATACCGGCTCTTGTCTAATTGACAAATCCAGCGGAGATCGTAAAACATTATAACATTAGAGCCGTTAATGCCCCCTCAGAAAAAAAAAAGAAAACTGCCGTCAATATTTCAGAAAAAAGACTCTAAATAACCCAATTAAAGAAGCAGTCGCACATCGATTGCAGCGCTAAACGCTGTTCGGCAATTTCGCTGTAAAAAGCCGCGAGATTTATTCCCGTCGTTAAAAACACTCGGCGGTGTGGCAAGAGCCGCGTCCCTCGGACAATTAAACGCGCATACGCGCGCGCGCATCGCGCGCGCTGCAAAAAGAGAAAATTCTAATTCACCTCGGGCCTTGTTCCTCTTATACAGCGTTCGATTTCGCCGCGGCCGACGATGCGAATATTTATCGCCGCGAGGCACGTGACATTCAATTACAAGCGAAGCGGCGCGCTGACTTACGATCGTCTTCCTCGCACACCTAAATCAGCCGCGCCGCGGCGTTAAACGCCGCGCATCTCTCCGTGCGTTTTATGCCACTCGATAAGGATGTAATGAAGCGTTGCGCAAAAAAAAACGCCTCGTTAAATGACCGGCGAAAAACGCCCAGATAAGCATTCGTGCCAAGGCGAATTCAAGCGATAGAAATGCCGATTGCACTGCTAATCGACGACGAGGGCGAAAGTCTGTGTAACTTTGAGGAGTTTGTACATGCCAGCTGAATTTTCTATGTGGAGCTTTGTGAAATTTATAGCAGAATTTCGTTGAGGACATTCGGAAACCTGTGTATAATTTGCGCGAACGGTTAATCAGTTTCGCATAAATTATTCGAAACTTTTGTCGAATCGAATAAACAATTTTCGTATATAGAAATTTCGCCCAGAAACCCGAAGCATTTAGAAAAATGATCTTATCGTTATTTAGCATTTTAGATAAAATGAATAAAGTCAAAAGTTTTACTATTTCCTTATTGGTGTAACGTTTTAATTAGGATATATATTTTGCTCGGCACGATATAACTATATTGTCTAGCGGAATTAGGTGTTAGGCATTTCTCGATATCGGTTTCGGATGACTGGCTGCAAATATTTAAATCCAACTAAAGTGCGCGCGCGCGGGAAAAAATATTTATTGAACACTAAACGTCTCAATTAGGCTAAAAGTTTAACTTGAAATTGAGAATTCGGCCGAAAATGGGTTAAAAATAGGTTATTTAAGAGTGCTCATGTAACCATCCGTTTTCCTCGCCTTTTTTTCTTAGACTAATTAATTGGGGGAAAGCTGGGCACACAAAAACTGTTCTCGTGGAAAGAGAAGGTTCGGTGCAACTACTATTTCATAGTTTACCTGGACTTAGCTCGCAGTGAAAAAATTCAGCCTGTCGACAGTTTCGGAGTCGCACTGCATTATAACTAATTTTTCTTGCGGGTGGTCCTAAATTGAATACTTTTTTTGTGAAGTAAAAAACATAAGGCGAGCGTTGTTCGATTTTTCGTGATTAATTTATATCTATGATACTAATTCTATTGGAAATTAACTATTGCTTTAATTTACAAGTGAGAAATTACGTTTGAGAAAGAGATGATAATAAATATCTGAACAGTAAAAGCAGCTGTAATTGGTGTAATAATTTAAATCGATACTAATTTATACATAATTAGATTGTACGGAGAAATGGTGAGCTCTAATTTCTAAACTGAAGCATTTATGTTACCTTTTTTCCAAGAAACTTTAAACAATATATAAAATATTACTTCGATACGTTGTTATATACTTTTATTAGATGAAAGTTAGTATTACGATTCAGGATGTAGTACGTAAGTTATATAATTTATGAAAAAATTATTAATGCAAAAAAGTATAACATCGTCACGCAACTGCGGCTCTAAGTAATCTACACTTTTTCGGTTCAAGAATTAGAAACTCTCTTATCCGTTGCACTTCCAAATAAAGCTTCCTATTGTTTCTAAAAAAAATAGTAAACGCGGAATACAATAGCATCAGTGTGTGTGTGTTAGAAAGTAATTCGCTATAATTAGATTTAAATAAAAATTTCAAGCTATAAAAACCCGATGCTTTCCTACCTGCATGAACTTGGTATTAGCTCCAATCAGGAAGTAAAAATTAATATTACAAACTTCTACGCTTCATCAAGTTCAATTTTATGCAAAAATCTTTATAAGAACTTACACTAATTAACAGGTATGCGCTTACTACTAATTTTACTTGCTATAAATAAAAATGAACATTTACAAAATTTACAATTTCCTTCCTTATAAAAAGACTGTTATATTTCACATCACCGCGATAATTACAAAAGTGAAAATGAGAGATTAGTTCAGTTCGATAAATCATGGATGCGAGTCGATGATAAATCAAGCTCGGAGGATTCCTTGTCTTCGTCACAGTTTATGATTCTAAGAATGCATGCGGGTTCGTTAGGCGCGCGGCGCTCGAGATTTCGATGCGTAAGCTCGAATCGCGAGGAAGACAGATGCATTCGCTTTCTAAGCTAATTTATATTATGTATTACTGTATATACTTTGTGCAGGAGAAAAATAGAGTCGCTGATTGGCGGTCGGCTAAAGAGTATTGTGCATTAAGACAATCAAAGAAGTGAAATAGAATAAAAAGCTTTGATTGCTGGAGATCAGTAAACGGTTTTATGCTACATTGTAAATTTTTAAGAGGCGCTTATATGTAAATCAGTATTTTATGATACTCTGAAACAAGTATTTAACATGTGAGCACTAAAATTGTAATGACGATAAAAATCTGCCTATATAAATAGAAAAATGGATATATCAACATGTAATTAGGGCTTAATATTAATTATTTTATCAGTTGAATATTGTTAAGTGAAAACTTGTAGAAGCTAGCTGCAGGGTCATCATTATCTTTATAGCTAAGCAGTAAAACAAAGTAATACAAAATTTTTAAAAATTTACATCTAATTTTCTTAAAAGCAAATACCTCGCCATAGAAAGCATTTTTTCATATTTATTTTCCTTCTTTTGCATAAAGGCTAGATCGAATGAAGCGATGAGAAAACTTTGTTGACGATTCTGAGTTAATATTGATTCAAACTCAAAACAATCGTGAATTTAATTGCTTTTTTAAAGTCGCATGCTATAATAGCCGTAGGACGTTTATATCCCTGCGTGCATAAAAAAGGAATTATAATGAATTATGACTTCTCTTAAAGATTTAAACGGAATGAAAAGCCCAGTTACACGAGAACAGATGGCTACATTAAGGTGTGTTCAAAGAATTAATGCGCTATGAATGAATGAACATGAAATGCGGATGTGCCAAGCAAGTAGTGAAACTGCTTTTTGCCCATCCTTCGATAATTAGACGTAAATATACTGGACCAAACTACAAAATTTATTATTAAAGCTTGCTTATATGATATATGAAAGCATGCATACTGAAATCTGTTCGAAACCTATGCTAACTAGGAGCCATGCATTAAATATGTAGAAAACAAGCGCTTGCAGAAATAAAATAAATATTTACAAACATTTAAGCTATTATTGATTCATGCCAATGCTTAGCACAAAAGTGCAAAACCGACTGCTTCAAAGCGCTTTGTATTTGCACAGGCAAAAAGACTTTCCTCAAAAAGTTTGCCCATCAAATAAAAGTCTGTGGCATTGAAAACTAATCATCCGTACAGCCCGAAGTTACACCAGTATTTGCAGCATCTCGAAATAAAAAAAAAATGTCAAGCGCGCGGGATAATCATTAGTGAAATTGACCTGAAACAGCGCACGACGCGTCTCACTCTAATAACCTCGCAACTGCTCGTTTCAATATCGATTGCACCTAGTTTCGAAAGTCGCTTAAAAAGAGAAATCACTTTCACTCCCCTCCTCCGGGAGCGAGGGAGAAAATGAAAAACTCCAAATTTCCTAGTCCGCGGACACAATGAGCTAATTACGCTCGAGAGTCGCACCTTCGGTTCGTCACGGACCGATTATTAGCCGCCAAAGACCTCTGTTTACAAACAAGCTTGATAACATTGACGAGGGAAGTTGTGAATCTTCCTCCTCGGAATAATTTTCTCCGATCGGCGGAAGAAAGCTGTTATTAGGGTGATTTTATGCGCTCAGCCTATCTTTGGGGAGAACAAAGCTATCGGTTCAGGAAACTGGATTAATCGTTGTGTGTTAATGCGAGGTTTCGGTTTGACTAATTAGAGGAGGAAGAGTGAAGAATGGCAGAAGGAGTGAAAGATGTTGGTTAAGTGGATGGTGCTCAAACGTGATGTATATTTGCATTCCAAGTGCAGATAAGCTCAAAGTTTTTTAACCTTTTTATTATTACTAAATATACTTGCAGAAGATACAAATAGAAATACAGCTGCTTTATATTATTATGTCATGCGCATGTTTATTATAGCATTCCAAGTTAGTTGAATTTTAAAGTATAGCCAAAAGCCATTGCTACAAAAAAAACGCATACAAATTTACTCTTACGAATGGAATATCTCTTCCGTATGGTCAGTCGATTTCGCAAGCCCGCATCTCGTTAAGCTTCTCACGCTCGCGCGTAACGCTCCGATATTACCGAGCGATAGACGCGAAATTTCCATCTCTCGCCAAGTCCAATAGCCGCCGCCGCGATAAGACGCTCCTCGCGATGATGTACCGCGGCAACCGATTCCGGCCCGTAACTAATTGAAATCGGGGAGCCGCGGCGCGCAAGGAGCAGCGCGCGCGCGCGCTCGCGGCATGCATAATTCATGCACGCATAACCGAGCGCTTTCGCACAATCATCGCTCTCGTTGCGAAAGGACTCGGACGCGCGCTCGCGCCCGCTGAATTTCGCTTCGCTCGCGTCTCTGATGGATCTTGTCTCTTCTTTTTTTTTCTCCCCCCGCGGAGTCCGTAGGGGGTACCTCTGCTCGATGGCGACATAGTAGGAAGCTTCGGAGCTCGGGGGAAACGTGAGAAAGGCGCCGGGACCGCGTTGCGGAATAGGATGAAAGGACGAAAGACTCTCTCTCTCTCGAGAGAGAGAGAGAGAGCCTTTTTTTTATTGTTGTAATGGCGAGCGGCGTCAGGCCAAATGCCAGTTATTAATCGCTCGTTGCACACTGGATCGAGGCTATTGCATTGTGCGCGGATATGCTCGTCGTCGCGGCTGCAGTTTTCATCTCTCGCATTTTCGTTCGCAAATTGCCAAGTTATTAGAATGTAGTAATGCGGGTTTGTAATTAGTAGCCGAGTTGCTTCGTAATATGCCGCTAATAAGCATTTAATTAAGGGGATATTATTCATCGGAATAATGGAGATTACGGGTAATAGATACTTAATTTGGCATAATAAATTGAAAAAATTGATGAGATTTTCGGTTAAAGGTCTGAGATATTAGTTTACCTCCAAACTATCGAGCATTACAATTATTCCTGCGCAATTCTCTTTATAAATATAATGAACTGAACTGTAAATTATGAGCGTAATAAAAAACTGTTTTATGTATCTATTGGCTTAGTTTCTTTAAGGGTACGTAACACGTATTCCTGGCATTTATTATTATTTATAAATTTGATTAGAGTAAGGAATACTTTCACGCAACCGATCTTTGTTTTGCTCCGTACGAACGAGGATGTACACAGTCTAATGCCTTTTCTCAAAATTGTTCTGCATTACATAACGAAGCAAAATTCCCATCTATTCAAAAATCATATTTTTTAACATAATTCATTATTCCTTTTCTCAGGCCTGTAAACTTTCAGCTGCGTTATCGCGATTTTTTCTCACCGGAACGAAGATCCCGGCGGTAAATAAAAAATCGAGCTCGAACTACAAATGGAAGGATTTATTGTCTTGTATACTTACGCTACTTGCAACACTTCATAAAGGATTTATACACATCACAGTAAGGCCTTTCTGTACTGAGAAATCTTACCTGTAACAGAGCAAAGAAAAAAAAGTACATGAGCTAAAATGAATCACAAAGTAAGAAGGCCTTTTTTATAATATTTGTATTAGGTAATAAATTTTGTAACTTCTCTCGAATGCTACCAGAGTCTAAGCACTATCTTATTGCGAAACTCGCTCGGATATAAAACTCTGCCGCGATTAAAGCCTCGTTAAAACAAAAGTTTATCTGCCGGCTATAAAATCGAATTTTATATGCATCGAAGCCGGGAGGGGGAGGAAATGAATAAATATTTTAAAAACAAAGGAGGGTTACGGCTTCGGGGATCGTAAACGACGCGCGATCTGGATCTAACTATATCAAACAATCATTCCGGCCAAGAACGACGGCATTAAAAGCGAATGCTCAATGGGTTTGCATATAAGCTGACTTCTATTAAACGCTCGTTACACGCCCGAGAAACGTAATCGATCGAGTGCGGTTAAACGTTTGAGGCTACCGGTTGCTCACAATTAGAGAAAACGTAATGATGGCTATTAATTTGCGCAATGTTCTCAAAACAAACATGGGAATGATGGTTCAGGAAGCGAACGCCGAGGTAATGAATACTTAAATTTGGGTTTATAATTCGGGAAATGGTCATTAATCTGCATGATTTGTTTATTCGGAATGAGTAATTAAAACGAAACTGTTTGGTATTTTGCAACGTTATTTACAATCCAATTGCGAACAGAAGTAATTATCTAAATTTTGATAATGAGCAGCTACAATATTTGCATAATGTGTATTTATAATAAATCAATATTAATTTATTGAATTGCTTCAAACTTTTTTGCAATAATATTCCAAGTAAAATTAATATGTATTTTGCAACATATTTTATCATTATGAGTCACAGATTTAATTCTACATTTATTCTACAAAGTGCACTGTTCAAAAGTTCTTAAAGTTGGAAATTCATTACTATCTTCCTTCTGACGAAAAGCATTAAAAAGATTCAAAACTAACAATGATTCCTTAAACAAATGCATGAAATTCTAAGGAACCATATATTTAATCCACTTGCCAACCTTTTTCCCAACGTACAAACCTAGTAACAAAGTTACGTGCCTTTATTTATGTAAGAACCGCGTGTGTATACAAGTACCGGTGCCATTGTAAATCCAGCATTAAGGCGTGAAACGCCTTCGAGAGAAAAAAAAGAGCAGCGGACGTACAATCGTTCCCTATATCTTATTACTCGCCTCTCGGTTCTCCATTAAGAATTACATCTGTATTACGTGTCGATCCCGCCACCCTTGGAGACGCCAAAATACAAGGTGTCGCAAGTGTTGCCAACATAAAGCACTAACGGCGTAATTAAACCATCCGCGTGGAAAACTGCTGTTACGAGCGATATTAAAGACCTCGGCGCAAATGGAGCGTTTACTTATATACGTACCATGAATAATTGCGCGTGGAAACCTCCGTGCTTTTTAACGCGTGATTCACCCGTGACCTTTTACTCGGGTAACCTGATAGTTATTGCAATTGGAAGTTCTTTATTTTATGGAAAATAGCTGGGATAGAAAGCTCGAGTGGCCGTGACTGCGAGGGAGTTGTCGGTGGGATTATAATGGCCAGGTAAGAATGTAAGAAGAAATAAAAGAGATAAAATGACTTGGCTATAGTCTGACATTTTTAACAGATTCCAGTAGTGGCCGTTGCAGTGGATTTTATTTTTGTATTAGCTGGGTAAATTATTGATACTGTAAGAATGATTGGAGGAGTGTGGATAGGGATCTGTGGATTGGCTGAAAAATATACAAGTTTCTCAACAGCACCGTCATTTTACAGAGTTTTTAACATAGTTTCACTTACAAATGGAAATAAAATAATGAATTGAGAAGATATTGAACGTGCAGCTATATTTCAATTGTCGAAATTATAATATCGACTTTAAAAAAAGTGTAATTACAAGTTCTGGTAAATGTGGATGTTGCTGTACAGAAAAAGTCTTAACCTTTCCAATTACATTGGGAAAGAAATAATTGTCCAATACTAAAGTGCACGTAGTAAAATGAAATCAGCGAAATTTTGCTCGCGAGATTCACGAATATTTAGAATTTATTGCTAAAATTGAAAACGCTGCAATTTGGAAAATAGCATAATCGTCTTTCAGGCAATTATTTTTGGTTATTAAATTTACGAACGCCGTTCATTCCGCACTTCTAAAATCTCTTTTCTCGCAATAACTCAATGCTTCTCCCAAAATAATCCAAAGTCCCCGCACAAATATATGACACGTACTCGATCGCTAATTCGTAGCACAAAACCATCTCCATTAATCGGCATTCCCATCACGATTTTCCAGCAGAGTCCTGCTTTTTAAAAAAATCGTCTACGCACGAGCCTCGGTTACTTAAGGCCTCTTCCCCGGGCATTACGTTAAGTCCTCGGCGTTGCATCGCGGCGTAACCACACGCTTAGCTAATAGCCCAGTCGGCCTGAGCTTCGCAAACAAAACGCCGTCGATCAGCTGTGCGGCTCTTCTCCTGAATACGCGATTCTCCCCGATTGCGGCAGAGGCTCGTGTGTGTGCCAAGTCGCGTGTATACGACACGCGAGTCGCGAAAGAGAAATGATTTAGCGAGTGGATGACGCTACCGAAACTAACTTGGTATGACTTAATTTTCTATTACGCGAGTAATGACTGCGAAACGCTACGTTTAAGGTAGCAGTCCTGCCGCTACTGGATTCTGGAGTTGGAATTTTGTTTTGCATAGTCATTATGAGCGGATTCTTTTATTGCTAAAGGCCGGAAATCGAGGGTATCGAAACTTCGAATTTTGAAGTGGCTTGGTGAAAATGAATGAAATTAAAGGAATGCAGTGAGACTTGATTTTGTGAGTGAAATTTATGAAGTTTCTAGAGATTTAAATCGCGATAACAAAGATAACGGACTCACTAACATGAGAGATTATAAGAATCTTTTAATTTTCTGTTTTTAGATTGTATTTGAAATAATTCATTTATATTGCGCGAGATAATAAAACTTGGAGATAAGATAGGTAAATCAAATAAAGAATTTATTTAGAAAGCTAGCCAAGTACAGATTAAAAATCGCGCAGCTACACCGAATTTCCTGCATAATTTAAGGAAAACAGCGCAGAAAAATCGATGGAATAAGAAAACTAAGCGATAAAAGAAAATCTAGTTAAATGAAAGTAATTAAAATAATAAATGCAGTGTTTTATTGAGAAAACATGGATTTATCATTTAACGCGCGGATAAAATACTGTACAACGCAGTAAATACATAAATCACTAATGCGGTCTAGTGTCTGCTGTGCTTAGTTTCCGAGGCTCATTTGTAGAAATCATAAAGCCACTTACATGCTGTTCCAATCCTAAATTTGAACGTTTCTCCAGCAGCTTTTTAGCAGTAAACAGAACAGCTACGGCGATTGAACAAGTTCTTGTAAAATCGTCATTTTTCAGTTGCCTTCATCAGCAGTTGAGACGGTCGTTATGCCAGAAAATGCTTAGTTGTACTTTTATCGTTTTCCGGAAGAATTATACCAACTAACGCATACTTTCGGATTTAATGAGGAAAAGTTAAGTTAAGTCGAGATGCAAATGCTCGAATTGATTCACTGTTTGACGGGAAATTAATGTCGCATTCCAAGCTTTTTTCGGTAGTCGATTTCACCTTAATGAGAGTGAAAATTCGCAACAATTTTGCGAAAGTTTATAAACAACCGGCTAATGCGCTTTTACTGAAGCTCTGCAATTTTCAATGCGAGATAAGAGACTGCAATTGTGAAACTTAAAAATGACAATCTTCTCATTACTTCTGAAATAATGTGACTACAAACGTTGCAACAACAAAGAAACATTTCTCGGAGAGATATATTTCTTCCTTTATCTAAACACGTAATCCTCTAACGGTTTACATCATATGATTGAGTGATACAATTTAGATCGCTCGTATCCTTAAGCAAACAGGACGTACACTCGAAAGTGTTTTTGCCTCTTCCTCCAATTTGACGTCTGAAAGCGCCGAGTTTCGTAAGGAATTATTACGTCGAGTCCGGGCACGAGTGCTTTTCTGGTAATCAATAATCGCCGGCTCATTCATAATTGACGTGTTTGTAAACGCCGGTGAGCGGGAGGCGCGAGTTCGGAAATTTATGATGTTTGTTTGAACTTGAAGTGCCGCTGCCGTCCGTACCGCCAGTCGCCAATGTCGTATGCAAAAGTTTATCTGGACAGACTCGCTCGTGGGAGCAAAATAAATATAGTTATCCGTGTGATTATTCAAATTAATTGACGCTACGATGCACGAACGCGTTCAAGTAAATCGATGCAATTATTTAGTTTAATCAGGACGCGTTCTCGCTATTTATTAACTTCTCTCGCTAATTCGCAAGCTAATTTAATCGAGATAGGTTAATGAAAATTATTTCATTTCAGTCGATTTATATGCGCAGTAAGTTTATCAGCGTGAAATTGCGCTTCTCCTTTTATGCAATCACGCTGCGAGTGTCAATGGCGCAAAAGAAATCGCTCGGTTAAAAAGCGGCATTAGGAATCTTTCCTGCAATTTAAAAAGCAAACATTCAAGTATACTTAGCTCTACTTAACGTCCGAGCATATAAAGTGTGACATAAAACCGTCACGAAAAAAAACGACTTAATCCGAACGCAGCTGATCAACACACGAGCATATAAACGTCGGAGGCGATTTTCCGGCGATGTAACAGCTGCCGTTCGCCGCGCTTTTCCCGCTAAATATCCGCTGGGAATGAAAACATCATTAGAAAGCAAATAGGTTGGTATTTTGCGTGCGTGCTTACACGTGTAAGTTTCTAATTGAGGCGTTCCTTAATAAGAAAACGCACAAACACACACACACACAGACGCCGGGCGCATCGTTTAGAATCGCTCGCGGCACCAGCCGAGATTTTCCATTTTTCCTAATTGCAACCGGCTAATTACTGCGGGGAGTCTTGCCGGATTACGTGTATACGGTGCCGAGTGAGAAAACGCTTTTCCGCGCTTCCTTTGAACTCGCCGGTGACGCGTTCGGTTTTTTACTGGACTAGTCTCGTTTTCATTTCCAGGATCAATTACTTCTGGGCAATATGAGAAGAAATTTTTGTTAGATTTTCTCTTAAAATGAATTTCGCAATTGTTTAAAATATTATTTATTGAAACCTGAGATCACGATTATTGCACTCGATTACTATTCAAATGCTTATAAATATTTTTTTTATAATGCAAAAAGCTTTATTACGTATATATAGCATCTTTTCTTAGAACTGGAATGCGTAAGTGTAAAGTTGCGATATACGTTTGACCTCGCAATTACCCTGGAGACACGGAGAGGTTAATTTATCGCTAAATGTTCCTAAGAATGCAAGACTTCATTAATTATGAGTTAATTATTAATAACGTACCGTTAATGCAGCAAAACTATAAGAGACTTAATTTCTGAACCGATGCAAATTGCTCGCTACACTTTGCTTTCTGATTAATGTCTCATTAAACATTCAAGCGTAAAATAAATTATTACGCATGATAATTGCGATATAAAAATACGCGAGTGCCATTGCATTTTATTAATGAACCAACGATGAGCTAAGTAACATTGACATTGTTTCAACTGCAATTTATTGCCAGTAAAAAAGATGCGATAATGTACACAAAGCGTGAGAATAAAGCGACATTGTGCAAATCGGTTAGGTGCGTATTTAAATACGAAATTCAATACGAATGTAACTTAAGTATATAACTTAACTTAAGTATCACGAGAAACTTATAGTAGCATATAATCATATCAATTGGTGCAAATGCAAAGTAGAGATAATTTTGTAAATAAAAAACGCTATAATGGATACGCACAACCGACTATTAAAGTAGCGAGTGGCGTTGTCTAATAAATGTCATTTAAAATTATACAAAGTATTTATTAAGGCGTAATTTGAAAATAATTTTTAATAAGCCAGTTTTTAGAGTTAATAACAGATTTTTAAATCTGCCGTAAATAATGATTTCAGCATCTTGAATTATATATTCTAAATTTCTTGAATCATTTATTCTAAATTTCTTGTACTTGTCCCCCTTAAAGATCTTTTCATTTTAAAAAGAAAATATTTATTAGCGAACAGAACACCAACATCCAAATTAGCTTGCCATATGTTTTATAATTATCGTTTATTTCACCATTATATATAGCTCTATATTAATCAGAGGAGCTACTCATCATATAAAAAAATCTAATTTTGTCGACAATTAAAAGTGGGCATTTGCGCTAATTTATGGCTTTCGTTTTTTGCTCTCGAAACTCGCTCTTGCTCACGACTTTGTGGAAAGAGGAAAAAACTGTACATTTCGTCACACGAGGAAACGACCTCTTAGAAATCGTATTGCCCCGACGAACTGCAAGCGATTTGTACTATTTATCTGGCGAGAACGAGTGCTTAAATGTTCTTTTAATGCAATGAACTCCATTTTCAGTTTAACCGTCACGAGAAGGTCATAATTTTAAGAAAGAAATAACTTTAATAATAGCCTTTACGAATTTATTAAATTACTGCATTAATCGTCGTACAACTTTCTTCAAAAAAATCAGCTTCTCCGTCGGCGCGAAAGATCGCCGAAACTTTTTTCTAAACCAAACGAAATCGCGGAAACGGCACGCACAATTCCTCGCCGCGAAATTAATTCCCGGCACTCGCGGCGAAAAGTATGTCGCAAGCGACCGACGCGGCGGCCCGCCGCGCAACTGACGAAAGCTCCCCGCGGCCGCAGACTATACCGCTCGGCTGAATTATTACGTGCAATAGCCTTCTTTTTTTTTTTTTTTTTTTTAATATCCGGACGCCGAATAAAGTCGCGAGCGGTCGTCGACGCTCTTGGCGCGACTCTGTTTTCTCTCGGCAGTGCATTATTGATGTACTGTTCGGAGAAAAAGGAGCTTGGCGCTGGAGTGATTTTTCTTCGGAATTCATTGGGTCCTTGAAAGGAGTCTCGATGAGGTGGAGAACAAATTGGCGCGGTGAGACGGTTGGGTAAGATTTCGCTTTTATTGGAAGTGGTTATTTGTTGAATTTTTGGTGATTTATCTAATTAATCCTGTAGCTCCTACAAAATAATGCCAATTATTTATCGATTCTATTCCACTTGTCGCTACGAGCATCAGAGGAAACTTTTTCCTCCATCGAGAAATTAATAATGGGTTAGGAAGACGAAGCAGCAATTAGCGGAACTTTATGCAAGAAGCATCGTCGTCTATCGTCGAATGAAGATATCCGATAATCAGTAATTGCAGCTATTACAGAAAATTACACGCTTGATTTCTAAAATTTCAATTGATACGTACCACGCTGTTCCACTTTCGTGCGGCACGTATGGGATGTGCGGACAGGATCCATGACGAATTACAATGTCTATATATATCGAACGCGTGCAATTACCGCTGAGCTACGACCCTGACGATAATTCGCGTTTACCATTATTCGTTTCTGCAGGATGCATCTCGGCTCCCGGCACACGCGAAATGTTTACGATTGCTTTTCAAGTGAAAAATCATAAATTTCGGTTTACAAGTTGGGCAACAGGCTGCACTGATTGAATTCGATATTTAGTAATTGGATCGAGCTGCATACGTACGAAATGGCGAAACTTGAAAAATTAAAGTAAAATTTATTGAAAAAGCCATAAACTACGGCAAAAGCTGCTTCATCCTTTAATCAAAAGTATCGTATCAGGGTACCCGAAATGCCGGTGTTTACGTAAAAAAAAAAGGACCATCGCGGCTCTTGCGCAATCTGCCGTTAATCCTGCACGAGTGACCGAACGTACGATCTATATACGCCTCCGGTGTACGCTTTGCGATTGCGAATCTGGCTCGAAAAAATGCCGGGTAGAAAGAGACAGAAGAGTGTCGGTGATGGTTACGTCAGAGAGAGCCAGAACGTAACGCTCGGCGGGCTGACACCCGCGAAAAGTCTGCTCTTAAACAACGGGGAAGAAAACAGAGAGTCGCGTGTTTATCCGCGGCATCTTCGGCCGCGGTCGAGGAAAGTTTCTGCCGGCTGGTTTAAGACTTTCCAATATAAGGGGAGAAGAGTGAGAGCATCGCGGAAGCGCCGATCAGCTGATCGTGACGGACGGCGAGCAAGGAAGATCGATCGGCTGCTCGTTTTATACACGGCGCGACTCCGCGCTTATATATGTATATGCAGATTCGTTGATTGGCCGATGACGAGGAGAAGGTACCCCCGGCAGCCGGAGGAAGATTTATCGACGACAAGTGGATTCCTGTATTTCTTGAGTTTACGCGAATGAATTTGCATTTTTTAGTGTTACTTTTCAGACGTCGGATCTTTTGAGAGCTGGCATTTGATGCGTCGATTGATTCAACGACGTGAGCATTTTTTCACTTAATATTAATGAGATAGATGTAATGTAATTGAAAGAGCAGTAACAAAAAATAAAAAATGCTACACCTATTAGTAATAAAGCAATCTTAAATTTTTAGTTTGTTCTATAATATCCAGTACAGTAGTTTATAAAATAAGCCAATTTTCGCACGTTTTATAGGAAACGATAATTCTCAAAGATAAGACTTTCAAGGTTCAACGTTCATAGGCATAAGCAACAGTTATCGCGCCGTATCTCCGAGGTTCGATTTTGTATCCCTTCAATGTACTTGAAGTCTTAAAAATTACGAATTGAAAGTAGCCTCATATTTTTCATTATTAAAAGAGAAAGGTTCACAAACAAGTGCACGGAAAAGTTTTTCTTCGCGGTGCGTCAACGATCGGAGGTTAAAATTAAATCCAGGAGCAGAAAAAACGCGAGACAACTTTTAGCAAGTGCAACGTTTTACGCTGAAACAATTGAAAAATGCTGTTAATAATGTCAGCGGCAACACAACTGATTGATTGCTTTAATGAGATTTTAAATGATCCCGAGTAAATTAATTGCGTATGCCGCGGTTGCTATTATTGCTTTGGAAAAAAGTTGTTCTCATTGAGGTAGCAGGGCATTTTTTGTAGCTGCTAATTCCCCACTTATTCTCGGCCGTAGAATACAATGACTAAAAAGTTTCGCGATAACATCAACGAACCCATTAAGAATTTAAAGATCCGTGTAATGAATATTATTGAGCCGCAAATTTCCTATCTTTATCTGAATATTAAATACTCATTAGTCTTACGCCAGTCTTGATTTATGATTGACGTTTCGATAACTTTCTTCAAACATAATTCTAATTAAAGGGGAATTTTATAGCGCAAACGCGGGTATTGAAAGTAAACATTGATTTACATTCCGACAAAAAATGCGTCGTATTTACTTAGCTCCTGTATAATTGCATCTAAAATTGAGTTGCGCTCGGTGCAGCTTGCAGTTCACGTGACTCACCGATAAGTGATTCGGGTAATAAGACTTGAATAGAATAAAACAAATCGGTCGGAATAATAGAGGCGGGCAGCTTGACGAAATCTCGAGCGCCGGGGGAACTTTGAGCAAAAAGCGTTTCTCTCCCAGCTGGGAGTACATAAATATATCTGGCAACCGAATTTCGCCTGAATTTCAGTTGTCTGCCCCGCGACGAAATTATAGTTGCGAAAAAGCCATTCAAGCGTCGTCGCAAACGACGTCTATGGCCTGCTCGATAAATCGAATTTTAATGGTGCAACGTTGCAAAAGCGACCTTTCTTCATTGACTCTCTTTCGCGTGCATATCTTTCGGCAATGTTTCAATAAAGTTTCAGATCACGTTCCACCTGATTCTGACATTCCAGAAATTTTTATTCGCTAGTTTAATAAAATGAGTCATCCGCTTCCGAATTCATTTGAATAATTTAACTCGATCGTTTTCAGGCAATAAATATGTACTTATTGGTAAATTTTATTTGTAATTAATGGAGGATTTCAATAAAATGGCCATAAATACCATCATTTCTCAGTTCTGAAAGTTTGGGTAATAAATAATTTTACAACAAAAAACATTTTGAATAATATATACATTTATAAAAGAATATACGTTTCGTAACCAGTCTACTTACGCAGAAACTGCAAAGAGCACTCTAATATTCATTAGACAAACAAACCCGAATCTTACCTATCGAGCACTTGGACTTTTCCAGTGAATCTTGCGACACAGCTCGAGCCCACTTACTCTCGCTCTCAAACAAATATTCCTGCCCACTCCGGCAAAAACAAAAATGCATATTATGAACTGATTAATGGTAATGAAAATCAGCCGTGCAGTTCGCCGCTACCGTAAAAAGTCCCGGCGCGCGGCCGCAAATTGAATTAGAGAGAAAGAGAGACGAAGAAAGAGGTGGAGAGAGAGGAGCGTGTCTCAATCGGCGCCGAATACGGGACCGGCGGCGGCTTTCGTCGCGCTCGCAGCTGGACGTCCGTATAGAACGGCGCGCGAGCGAATTCTAATCGGCGGCGGGGACTGCGTGTGGCTCGCGAGCAGAAAGGAAAGTGCTTTATAACGAGACTGTCAGTGCCCGGGGATTCCTTAGGAGTATTCTCTGAATCAAAGAGTAATGAAAGATTAATGCCGCGATAGCTTCGGTTTAATGAAATTTATTTCTGGAACAATCGTACGACTTCTGGGTTTAGATCAATACGAGGCGGAACGCTTTACGTAATAATAATCCAGGAATTCTTGAAGATGGTTTATTGTGCTCGAAATTGAAAGAAGAAGCGTTATATAATAACCATAATATATTATCAGAGCATATTTATTACTGTTTGCTTAACGTACATTTTCTCATTTTATTAAAAATATCAATAATTAAATATAATAGTAGAATGCTTAGGTTACATGACATTAGATCACCAAGTACTTAAGAAGGTAAGATATCTACCAAGTACTTAAGTTTAGGAGCAACTTTCTTTTGAAATTTTTTGCTATTTTAAATATTACCGAACTGTGTGTGACTTATAATTATGAATCTATTAGCCAATTAAAATTTTTGACATAGTATTCTCGTTAAGCTAGAAAGTGTACCCATTTTTTTTCCAATCGGGTAAAAAGTATACATAATGAGTCGTAAATTTAATTAATTTATAAACGGAAATGGCATATAGCTTGCCGAACTTTTTAATTATAGTTCACTTTATAATCTCGTATTCATCGTACAATCGTTAAATGATTCAGCAGACGAAAAAACGTAATTGGAAAGAACGTAATAACCCACAAAAACCGTGGATTTCTTACATCTATTACGTTACACCTAACTAGAAATGTACATTAATACAGAGTGGAACATTAAATTGTGTTTGTTGCTCTAAGGTTTCAAAGTTATAATGAACTTTCGCGCGTTCTGATGAACGATTTCCGGGGCAAGCTTTTACGAAACGCGTAAAAAACCGTAACCTCACTTTTGCTCATTAAAGGTACCTTAGAACAATATCTGCTGGTAACATTATTTAATCGGAATTACTCTTCCAACGTGCATAACTCTCGCAAGTTTAATGTAACGATGCTGCGGTTGCACGAGCGATTTATTTTGCATCTGATATCCGTGAGACAACAAAGCGGCAGAATGTGATACAAATAGAATTCCTCTATTCAACTTTTTCATTAGGATAATAACCGAAGCATGCCGTTCAAATTGTACTTTTGTTTCGTCAAGTATCTCTCGTCAATCTTTCTTGTCAATTAAGCATGAGTCTGCACCTTTCCTACGTTCGCCGCTGATAAATTTATAGATTCAGGCTGCAACCGAAATTCCCGCGTCTCCAGTGACACCTCAGACATTAAAAATCAGCGTAGGAACAACCCTGTACGTATATAGAAGGGTGTACTTTCATGGCACTTAGGCCAATTACTGAGCGCGAAGTAAACAGAGATGCGATCTGTTGATCTTGTCTGCGTGCATATGCAAACATGTCGTTCGAACTTATTACTGCGGCGCGGCGAATGTAAACTGAATATACATGAAATAAACATTTATCAAATTAATCGAAATTCTTACGCTCTGATGTGTGAAAACACTTTGAGTACAAAATCAAGAGGCTAATTTACCTCGATAAAAAACGAAACTTTTACAAATAATTGACTAAATGATATTTTTTTCACACAATTAAGATTAATGTGTAAATAATAATTTTCTCGGATGTATAATAAAAGTGTGGACTTTCCGTGTTTAAAAATAATTAATTTACCTTATGTGGCTCATATTAAATTAGAGAGAAAGTTTTTTCAATTTTCTCGAAAGTATTTATGACAGTCGTGACAAATTTAGAAACTCTACATTGTAACATTTATCTACAAAGTCTTGCAGGAAATCATCAAAATGGTATTTTAAAGCCATCAAGAAATCCACGGAAGAACTAAAATATCCCATTAAATAAACTTTTAGTTTTCCAATCGGGTTTTCATAGCAATTGCTATTGCTCATTTGCACTCAAAGCTCACAACTTTGCAATCAGCAAACGAACTTTGAACTCCTCCTCTAAAAATTACCGCCATTATCGGAATAAAAAACAATATTTACTACCCGACACTTGGCTTCTTCCCGAAAAACCACTTCAACCGGCCGATACCTTCCTATACATCTTGCCTCCAAACGCTTTCATCAACATAAAGCAAACGTATGCAAATTCAGCTTTCCAGCGTTAAAGTCCCGACGCACGTAAACGCGTCCCGGCAGTTCGCGTTTCGAATCAAAGTGAAACTCCAACCTCCGCTCTCCCAAGTGACTCTCGGCGTGTCTCTCCTCAATCTCGTACCACTCAATTGATGCAATTACTCCGGGAGAGCTACTGGCTCCGTTCGATTCACGGAAAAAATACTATAATGCCCGTCGAGCCGGACGACTCTCGCGTCTGCGCCTGACAAATAGATCTTTAATTGCAGCAGGCGCGCGTACGAAGAAAGGACAGAAAAGTCGATCTCGATGCGGGAAGTCCAGCCCGGGCAGCTTGCCCCCGCGCGGAATCAGTTTTCCGCGTAGCGCGCCTTTCTACGTGCGTATTATGTACGTATATCTCGAGAAACTGATGAGTTTCGTGCGCGAGGCGGATGACGAAGATGGATTACTCGCGAGCGCCGGGGACCGAAAGTGAAATTTTCGTGCCGAGGAAGAGAGCGAGAGCGTAATGGGTACGTTGTCGACTGCGAAGTTTTATCCGAAGATGACTCGTAATTATATGTTGTGCACGAGACATAATTGATAATTGCAGGTATATCCACTTTGGAATTCTAGAAATGTAATAGAAAAAGCATTGGCACACTGCAAAAAAGCTATCCTTTTTTCCAGCCGCCTTGTAAGCAGCCTGGTAAACATTCATTAGTGTAGAAGGCCTTTGGAAAAATTCACCGCTACCGATTGTACGCCCACGCTTGGCATTGTAAAAGCGGCGCAATTACGTCCCCCGGCGGCTCCCACTCTCTCGCTTGTATTCGCGGAAGCGTTTTCGCGAGGCGGCGGCTCTCCGCGCTAGATAGAGTCGTAAAAGCCGAGTCCGCAGAAGAGTAGCCGCGTTCCAGGTCGACAAAAAAGGGGCGCCGCCCGGCTAATGACCGCCCCCCCGCTTTAACGCCGTCGTCACCCCGCGGCGTTATCTAATCGCCGATGTCATAATGCCGCGGCCGTTTATTTGCAAAGGCGGAGAGGCGGTGTCCGCGTGCAGGTGCAAGAGCCGAGGCCGAGTGTGTCCCCTTTTGCGGGGTGAAAAAAGCGCGCGCCGGTTAATCGGGAGAGTTTTCCTGCTAATGAAGTGTAAGCGGAGAGTTCAGTTGCTTAGTTAGGCGCGCTTTCGGGAGTCTCACTGTTGCGAGGATTGATACGTTGTCGAAGCGTTAATTTTATGGGCTCGTAATTAACCGGGCCGTTTGGAAAGGAAGGGACTGGGGCTGCTTTTTTTTTAAATTCGAGCAGTTTAGCGGGGTTATGTAAAGGAACGGCTAAAGGTGCAAAGATACAAGGTGTTATCACTGCGGGAGGTAGACAATGGCACTTGGGAGTTTATTGCAGTGCAGTTGCACTAGGAATTAAAACAACAATAGAGGATTAATCTCGAAACTTCATTGCTTCGCGGAAGAAAATTAATGCTGCCTTCTCGTTTATCATTTGATAGTTATCTAGACAAGTGTGAACAGACTTTACAGTGTAATACATCATATTTAGATAATTAAGAATAATTAACTAGTGATTTAACAGATGAGAGTTTAACTTGATTATCTATTGTAAACAAACGAGCTGTTAATTACACCTTATTAGCATTTTTTTAATCCTCAATAATTATACAAAAAAAACTGACTTTGGGTCAACTCCCGATCGTCAGATAAAACAGTTTAATCAAACGGGACAACAAAGCGGGCCAATTAAAAACATCAATCCTCGTCATCGGAGCCGACAACGAACAGCGCGCTTAGAGCTCTCGCAACTGCATTTCTCCTTCACGCAACTGACAGCAGCTGTTGGAACAACGGAGCGTGGAAGAAAGAAAAGAAAGAGCTTTTCCCTAATCGTCGTCATCTCGCGGAAGGAACAGAACTGCGTTGCGCAACGACGCGCGTCTCGCCGGGAATTCTCGCGAGTTTTTCCTCCTACGATTAGCACGGCAGATATAGAGTTTTCTTTGACGAGAGTCTTAACCTAAGGTGGTCTGCGAAAAATTACGACGGCTTTCGGTCGTGAAGAAAGGTGAGTCGTTAAGGTAGTTTTTTTTTCAGATCTGGTATCTACATATATGGTTATCGGTCTAGGTCTTATTATGTTTGTAGCGGATAGTAATGTATTTTAAACTGATGGTTTATTAACATAGATTTTTATAAAAAAAAAAAAAAAAAAAAACACACAGACGTATCAACTGAAAATATAGTAAAGTTAATGTAACTTAATTCTAATTAATTATCTCTGAAACTTTGTCAATTTCAAAGAAGCTAGCTATGATATTTGGTGTTGTGTTAGAAAGGTTTTCTTTTTCAGGTGTTCTAAAAGCGATTGCAAACATACTTCCTCCCAATTACGCACCGATTGTTACTCGGTTGCACTTTAGAAAAAGATATAGCAACACCTATCGACGGTTCGCAACGAGAGTCGCCGAAAAAACGGAGAAAGAACCAAGGAACTATTCCCAATATAATTCATTTCCTCAAAATTGTGTAAGCACACAAACGCGGGTACAATCACCTTCATTTCCCAGCCAGCGATAAATAATAAGTTCGGCGCAGCTCGCGCACAAACTAGATAATCGATAAATAAAAACAAGCCGCGCGGGTTAACGGCGCACGAAGGCCCGACTTTCCATCGGCACCGAAGAGAATATGCTAATACGTCCCATTTCACCGGACGTCGTAAAGAAGCGAGCAGCAGCAGCAGCAGCAGTTTTTGTGCCCTCTCATCTGGCGCTCTTCGGAAAACTAAAAGAAAGGAAGAGTACACAAGCGGGGCGTTGCGCAAGCCGATATATACACCGAGTTCGTCGACTCGGCGGATTTTTAATGGAGGTCAGCCGCGAAGGAAGAAGAGAGCCCGACGCGTAAGTAGCATGAAAGCGAGAACGCAGTCACGGCCAGTAATTCAAAGACGCCGCGACGCGAAAGCGCGAATTTGAAGAGAGAGAGAGAGAGAGAGAGAGAGAGAAGTCCGGGGCCTTATGCGGAATATCGAGGCATTAGCGTTGATGGGATACTTTCTTCCGGCTCCGCTCTCTCACGAATTCAGGCGGCCGGGGCTCTAGTCGAAAATTGAGATGTAATTATTTAAAATGTAGAGACGGCCGCGCAGTCGGAAACGTTTCTGCCGCGCTGCGAAATGATTGATTCGCTCGTTGTGCCGAGCCGGCAATAAGGAGGTCATCAGCTTTTGCTTTAATCCGAAAGTGCCGTTTTTGCCTTGAGCGCTCGTAATCATTTTCTTATTCACTTTCGGATGTTTAGACAAACACCGCGGCTACCGCCTTCGTTCGGTTTTACTTTCCTTGCATATTTATGCAAATCTATAAGTGTATTTTTATCGACTTATTAGAATTTATTGAAATTAAATAACTTCCGATAAATAAATGTAATTCTAGTTGGTAAACTTTCCTACATTTTCATTAAAATTTCCCCCGAAAGCGTGGTATTGATTTTGGTTAATTTTCCCAAAACATTTTACCCTCCGCGCATATATATGAGCAGGATATTCAATTTCAAATTACCGTCCCGGCAAAGGGTGGAAAACGCGCATCTCTCTTTGGGATCGAGCGGGACCGGCAATCGCGGGACACGAATCACAGCGAGGTACATTGCGGCATGCAATTGACGGTGTTTTGTGCTCCCTCGGATGTGGCGATTACACGCTCGCCTGAGCCTCGATTACTCGATAGGCAGGTGCGCACGCACACGCGCGCCGACGGAAAATATTGCTGTCATACGCGCGCTAATATACGATCTCCGAGGCCCAGGAAAATGATGTTGGGGAGAAAGGCGGAGAGAATGGCTAACTGATGAGCGATGAACGATTCGCGTAGAAAGATCAAGTTATCAATGTACTTTTGGAATGAACGTCAAAAGTTTTTAATAAAATGCTCTCTATTTATGAAGAAAGAATCGGTAAAAGGATCGCTTTCCGCGTCAAAAAGTCCTATAAATGCACACCAAAAAAGCCCTCGATCCGCGACAATTAAACTCTCCCTCGGCTCTCATTAGCATCGGCGATCGTCCGCGAGTATACCGGAACCCGCGGCTGCAGTCACGCTCCGCATTACCATTCCCGCGCCAGCCGAGGTCCCGTACGCTATTACATATATCGCGCACGTGCGCCAAGATACAATGGCCAGAGCTACAACAACGCCCCTGACGAGGTTCACGCGAGCGGAGAGAGCTCGCGGCGGGGCCCTTCACCGCGGCACCGGCACTTCACGTGTCGCACGTGCTCGGGCCACCACGTGGGACACGCCGGTCAGCTTGCAGGCTCGGACGTTTGATCTGATTTTCATTGGAAGACGGAGGAAATGGCTTAATCGACGCGGCGGATGCTGGAATTTCGACCGCTGGCGGATTGGGAGGAAGTCGTTTCAATGCGCTGCTATATATAGCTTGGTTATTGATGGGCTTTTCAGAAAGTGAATGTTTACGTAATGTAATGTTTTGAATGCGCGGATTTGAGTTTTGTCTAAGATTGCGCGCAGAACTCCTCCCGTATTTTTTCCGGCTATAGAATTGCCTCGTAAAATTCAAATTATTATTATCGACGAGCGCAAAATACTTATAATTACTTGAAAATTTCGAATAATCACTGCCTGTAAACAACAATCGCGCGCGCTAAATACACACCGTCACTGCAGCCTTCTTCCAATCGTAACGGCATTGTCCGGCGCGAGGTCTCATAAATAACCGCTCCAGTCAACGTCGACCCGGCAACTCCCCGACAATGCACTCGGCGAGATGTTCACCGTGAACTTCTCGCGCGAATTCCCGTCCGCGCGAGAGCGGCGCAGACAGCCGTGAATCACGGAAAAGGAAACGCCGAGCGCCACTTTTCGGATGAGAAAATTCCGCCGAGCGAGAGAGAGAGAGAGATACCGCGAGCGGCGGCGAAATCCGATCGGCCGGCGCACCGCTTGACCGAGTGCCTGCGGTGTCGGCCGCGATTTCTGAAACGCGCCGGAATAAAGCGCGCGCGGCGCAAAAAATCGCCGGCGGCGGCGGCGCGGCGAGTAAAAGGTCCGGCGCGAAGGATTTACGGACGCCTGTATAAGAGCGGATTTTCCGAGGTGCCGCCGGCGGCGACTTGCCGACACGTACGGAGGTGTAGCTGGATTGACTCTGCCGTTTTTCGAGGCTCTTTGTAGCGCTGAAAAGGTCACGTACACTCGCGATCCCCTTGGTTTAATTTGCTTTGTATTCGAGGGTTCTGGCGCAAGAGGCGTTTTTATCAGGAAGTTAGTTGAGACATTTGGATGTAACGTTCGATGAGTTATATTTTTTTTATTTTAGAATAAACAGAGGAAAAAATGATAGAAATTTTTAACGTTTCCATGCAAAACTGACTGACGATAAAAAGTGCTACTTCATGACATTACTGCAGAGCAGACAGTTTGCAAGAATTTGAAATAAAATTGCGGGGGCAATATCGAGTGTGGCAAGCGCCCGGACTTATCCGACCTGTCGTGTTCTTATTTCCTTTGGCCCGAGCGATTTGCCTATTAACGCTTTGTCAATAAGAACGAGCGGAAAGTCACGCGTTCCCGGGCTTTCTTTTTGCGAACCTGCTGAAATTGGCTAAGCGTTACGCGTGCGCATTAAATAACACATTAATTCAATTTTGTTTGTTACTTTTTAGATAAGTAACTTATACCCTCGTCCGGTGTTTGTTTTCTTGCGCCTTGGTAAATAATAATTAATTTAAAATATTTATTAGTAGACTATAGATTTTCTTCCAAAATCACTAACAGTAACTTGTTTGAATAACGAAATTTGTTTCTTTTATTTGTAGTATATAGTAACCAACGATTGCTTTATAATACCATCGATTAAAGAAATTTCTTCGAAAACCGTCCATTACAAAACAATGATTTGACAGATCCAGCCGAAACCTGCAATTTCCACTCCTTCGGAAAATATCCTGTAATCCAAACGAATTTCGCCCATTTCTCAAGTGGCGCATGCGCACACGGGCCCATGAATCAAACCTCGCTATTTATCTCGCACTTGATCTATTGTTTTTCCTACCGGCATTAGAAAGCTCTTCGGCATTTGTCACGTAAATTCAGGGGGGGAATTTTAGGCTCGATCGGTATAAATAATCGGTGCGCAGGCGCCGCGCGGCGATCCGCGTTCCCTCACGTCCGGCTCGAGTGCAGAAACCTCAATCACTCTGACTTCTATGCGATATTACATAGAGGCGCGTGCGTGACGCGCGTGAATAAATTTCAATTAATGAAACCTGCCTGCTTTATGTTTCCCACACGTGCTCTTATAGCTTGCGCGCGCGCGGCCCACGCGAACCCACCGAAAGCCAATTTCGGTTGCGTTAAATTGCTAATTAAGCTCTTTTCGGATGGGTCGGGGTGCGATTGTTTTTTCGCTTCTTAATAATTGGCTCGTAATTATGATGCTCGACGTAACGGTGGATTTTCTGAAAGTGAACTGAAATCCTTCTTTCGCAACCTCTGCGATTATCAAAATCTTGCAAGTAATTTATTTCGCCTCGTCCGAACTTACGCCGGCTAGAAATTACCATTATAAACCCCATCTTCCGCGTTCTCCCGGCTTGAATCGTTAAAATTACAATCAAAAAGCGCTAAAATCATCCTCTCATGACATAACGGAGTGAGAATCGAATCGGCCGCAGTCGGAAAAGAAAAGCGGCATGATTCACCATGAAATAATGGGAATGATGACGGTCGTACGCGCAAAGAGCGCGCGTGCGCACGTGGTCATCTCTTGCGAAAGCGGCCGCTTTGGGGCAGCGACTCTGCGGGGGGAATTGTTGCGCGCGCACGCGGGGGAACCCTTTCGGCGCGGCGAGTGGAGGCAAGAAGAGCGCGCGAGCCGGGGAATTGGCGCAATCGCCGAGCTCCCACAGGCTCGTGTGCCTGGAATCGATTCGTGACGCAGAAAATGCGCGCGATGGATTCCGCTTTTTCAGGACTTTTGCATTTTGAATTCTTGGAAGGCTCGCGCGCGTTGCGCAGTGGCAGCGGTGCCTTTGTTGGATGCCTTTCTTTCAGAGATGTTAAAAGGACGTACGTGCTTGGTCGCGGTATTGGGTAACTGAAGATGTTTGCGGTGTTTTTTTTCCGCGTTATCGGCAATAGTTCTCATAATTCTAAAGATTTTTCCTGCTGATTGTGTTATTTATTTGACTGATGGGTAGCATTAAAATATTTTCAGCCCCGTAATTAGCCTTATAATTACGTCAAAGCTCATTTTTATTTCATCATGCCCGTTAAAAGCTGCGATCAATCTTTCTAATAAAATCGAAATATCCGATTACAAGAGAACTTTTAATTCGAGGAAAGCTCTTCTGGAAAACAGTTGCGATTACAAAAGAACAAAGAGTTTCGAAACTGTTAGTCCTCGTACGACCGACTGCGACCCTTTACCCACCTCGGAAAACCGCTCTCGACCTCGTTCACATTCGTGCGCCGAGTAATCCGAGAGCTCGTCTCTGACATTCAAAGAGAGAACGTACAGAAACAGAGGTTCGCGCGCGCGCGTGCGCCTGGAGTATACGTGTATATACGCGGCATAAATCTTTGCCGGATTTTTCGCCTCTCGCTCGAGCGGCCTGTGTACATGTACTCCCGCTCGCGAGCACAATGCGCCGCGCGGCGCGAGAGAGGCGCGGGTGCATTCCAGGGGCTCGACTGTTCAAGGTTCTCCTGCGGGCTGTTAACGCGCGCCTCGCCGCCTCTTGTTTTCGCGCGGGAAACCAAGCCGCGAGAGAGGCTTTTTCTCTTAGCGACGGCGTAGCTCTCGATGTAGCTGAACACGTGGCTGCTGCCTTCCTGGGGATACGGAAGATTCGGGCACCGAGATTGGATTGCTAAACGGTTCGCAGCGGTTGCTGATAATTTTCCTACTGTTGGTTTACGGCGTTTTTATTACTTTTCGGGAAAATCGTCAAAATTTTAATTAACAGCATATTAGAATGAATCACCCTGATTTACTTTAACTGAAAAATTGAACGCAGAAATGAAAAACTACTTCGTAATAGAATGTTCTTATATAGAAGCCAACGCGTTAAGCCACAATCCACCTCACCTTCTCTTAGCTAAACCCACATTGAAAACTACGGGTCGCTGCATTAAGCCCCCAAAATAACGTAAACGTTACCGAAATAAGCGTCAGACACACATACACACGTGCCGGAGCCCGAGTCAAGGTGTAATTTAATGCTCGCGCGAAATTTTCTCACACTCGTGCGGCGCGTCTCGCCGGCAAAGTGTACACAGACGCGAATAAATTTAAAAGCCGCGGCAGCTTTTTTTGCGCCGGCAAGTGCTGGCTGCTGCTGCTGCTCCTCGCTCGCGGCCTACCCATGCCGATTATAAATTTCGCGGCGCGATCGGCTCTCGCGATAGTCCGCCGATTTCGTCGCCTCTTATACATATTTATTTCGGGAAAACTCGATTTATTATATTATTATGCGCGGCCCGATAGAAAGCGAGCTTGGGCCGCTTTTACTCTGCGCACGTTGGGAAATGGCGGAAAAGAGCCATTGTGCAATGACTCCTTTTTCTGTGCTTCCAGATTCCTGCGCCGTGATGTATTGCCTCGACGTTTGTCACGAGCGAGGTGAAATTTGCCTTATCTTAATACTGGCTCGTTGACCTGTGGAAAAAAACTATCGAGGGAGAAGTGGTAATTAATTTGTTTTGTCTTGAAATGAGCTGGTGCGCGAGGGTTTTAGTGTGTGTGTGTGTGTGTGTGTGTGTGCAATGTGTCAGCAAGGAAACTATTTAGAAGCGTAGATTATAGTAGCTTTGCAAGTGATATGGGACCCGGTGTAGAAATGGATAGTATCTTAGTGGGCAAAGTCAATAAATTTGTAAGTCTGATTGGTTGCAGCTGACCGCTGAAATAGAATTCAATTTACCTGTCATATTTAATAGAGAACGAAAGAGTTATATTTTATATAAAGATATTGAAATATAGTTCAAGTAGTTATGAATTCTGCTTACATTATTATAAGTAAGTAGAACAAGAAATTGCGAGTTATGTTTTAATTCAGGGAAGCAAATAATATAAACAATTGTTTAATAACGTATACACATTGCCTGAAAATAGTTTAAAGTTGATGTTTATAAAGCATTATAGAATAATGAACTGTTATAATTGGCACGGTAATTTATATACGTGTATTAACATTATACGTTGTACATTGTAATATTTAATATAAACGATATTGACTAGTTTATTTCCTTTTATGAAAAAAGTCTTTCGTAACCACAGATTCTTTATTTGCAAGAGTTAATCGACGTCTGCTTCTTTTGAAAAACCATTCTATTTTTGCTTCCATTAAAAGGCAATTACTTCCAGGATTTGCGTCGAGTACATCCAGTTGAGCCGTGGAGGTCATTTTATGAATCTCTTTTTTCGGTGCGAACAAACTTTCCGTGTCTGACCGTAAAGATACAATTTTAGACCGAAATAAAGATTTTGTAATAGTCGAAAAGTCTCTTGGACTTCGTATTACCTCAATTATGTTCAAAAGAAACTTTGTCCATAGTGTTTATACGAAAAACAAAAAAAAACCTAAATTTAATTGGATCCATTCACATATTGATTTCAAGATTATTATATATATTATATAGATAATCTACTTATTTTGCTAATCTTTATTTCTACCCTATAATGATAGTTGAAGTAAGCCCAAGACGCCTTAAAATAAATACGAATAAGTGCCGGTTCGAAGTAAGCACGCGTATTATCGTTTGCTACAATTGGTATACAATTGGTGCAAGTGCGTACGAATTGTAGCAAAACTTTCGTCAATAACGACTACACTGCAAAATTGCAGCGAGATTACAGTTATATATACGATAGTAGATTGGGAAATACTTAAATCTGCAGAGTCCTGAATTAGAATAAAGACTGGAAACAATAGCTCAATCTTATTTTTGTGCATGAAATGTATTATATTTATATAAATAAGAAAATAATCTCTGGTGGACCTTGAACAAAAGATAACGCTCCGCGTAGAAAAAGCCTGGGAACAGCCAGGCACTAAATTAAAAGTTACACGCTTCCAATTGAGTTATTTTCTATCAATAAATTATAAACTAAAATAAAATAATACATTCAATTACGTTGGCAAAGTATTTAATCAGAAAATGTTAATCAGTACGAATCGTATCAGTGCACACAGCAATTGTAAAACCGGAGCATTAAATTTAACGAGTTCACTCGTAACTGACCGCACCGTCGTCGGGGGGCGGCGCGAAAAATGCATTCCTTCCCCGGCTCTTCCCTTAAAAAAGCGAGCGCCGCGCGCCGACCGACATAACCTTTGTCGTGCGCCGCGAGCCAATACCGGCGTTTATGATCCCTCGAGGAGTATTAAGTTCGTTACGCTCCGGCCGGCCGCGTTAATAAAGTCAGCGGCGATCGCGTCAGATCTCATTAGCCGCTGGATTTAATTAGCCGGGGCCGCGGCTTCGCCGTAAATCAAGGGCTGCGCACGCGAAAAACGAAGGGACGAATTAATTGACCCACGTGTGCTCGAGCTTGCTTGCTTGCTCGCTCGCTCGCTCGCAAAGTTTTCACGGTGCAGCGGCTCGAAAAAGAGCCGCGGCCGCCGAAGAATGCGACGTCGGATTAAGCCGTTGAATGAACCAATTAGACGCATTGTTGCCGGTCGGGACTTCGGGCATTGTCAGGCGAGAGCGCGCTTCTGGAAAAAAATGTCAATTCTTGCGCAAAATTGTGGAAGGATATTGGGGTGGGATAGTTTTCGCGCTCGGGATTAGAATGTATAAGGTGAATAGGATGTGGATTCGGGCTAACGGGCTAAAAATTAACGCGGGATTAATGTCATTTTGCTTTACAAGGGGGAATGAATCAGCGGTAAAAATTGTGCAATGTGGTGCTAATCAAAATTGGCTATGCAGTTTTAAGAAGGCGTTGGTACAATTTTTTATGCTCGTGCGAAATGGTATCTGCTAATTTTCTCTCGAATGTTCACTGTCTTATTGCATCATGTGGATATAACTAATCTACTGATACTTATTAACGAAATTAATACCTTAAAATTAAGAGCAAACATTAAAAGGTTGAAAAATTTATAGACACGTCGAATCGAATACGTGTTAACTAATATCACATCATTTACTTAAATACATTCTAAATAAATGAATACGTGGGAGTGATCAATAATACTGAACAAGTTGAGATCCGGCTTATTTTTCTCCTTCGAAGTCCCATGTTTTTACATTATAATAATTGCAGTTGAGTTCAATTTTGTTTTCAAGCTTTTTTGCCCAAGGATTCATTGGAAATGCACGCGAGAATTCTAGTCTTGATAAATTAGTTGCTTGACGTAATAATGAAATATTTATTGAGTATTTGTGCAACTGATTTATTATCAGTAAAATATTTTTTTTTTTATCTGGATAAATTATAATTTCTTAACGATTCTCAACCGACATTTGAAGCTTGTTATTAAAGGGTGTTTAAGTAGATAATTATTGGACTTGAATCAGGTTTTTCCAATGGAACAATTTTTCTGAATTTACGGACTGATAAAAAAAACTGCATTCACTTTGCGAAAATGAACTAATAAGTAACTTCTTTTAAAACTTGAAGGTATAAAAAATTATTATGTGGTCTAAAAAACTAGTTAATATCTACCTAAAGTCAGACAATTTTCCATTTAATGTTCTACTCTCAAGTTTTTTTATATTTCACTTCCAGGTACGTGTTTCTTATAAATCATTTTAATACATCTAATCTTTTAGTGTTTTTTTTTTCAAAATTTATATGAATTCAGAAATATAATTTACAAACTTATGCAAATTTTATAAAATACAGCCATTTAAATGAGGCCTAAGCCTCTCCATCAAACAAAATAAGAAACAATATAATATTGCTGATAAATTCACGTAAAAATATGTGCGATCCTATACGCAGCTTAATTATTTCGGTGCCAGCTGTTCCCGGATGATTTAATATGTAACGCGAGGTAATTACACGCGGTACGAGCTTTGACGTTCGTGAAAGCGAAACGCCGATGATGATTTTTTAACGGTCCTTTTTTAATGTCTATCAACGTTCTCGCATTGACATTCGCGAGCGAATTCCTCCCGACTTTTTTCGCGCGGACAAAATGTTTAATGGTTACGGAGCCGAGTTTAGCAACGCGCACAGGTGCCTTTTTAGCGGTGCTAGTCATAAATGTTATGATTGGTAACGATGATCTGTTAAGTGAATGTTGACGCTCGGAATTATGCACTGCGGGTAGTTAAACGTGTATATTACTTTGAATAATCAAATTTAAATATTTATTGTGCATTAAAGCGCGAATAATAATTGGTTTTTATCGACTTAAGAGGTAGAAAACGCTCGTTTTTCTTACTATTCATTAGCAGTGGATTCGTTAAAATAAACATTAGTTATTTTTCGTTTGACTTCGATAAAAAAAATTCGTAATGTAAATCAGTAGGTGCCCAGTAATTACGTTTTTGCGAATGACTCAGGATCAATGTTCTTTCAGAAATCACGTCTGGTATGATCGACCTACATGGGGTTAAAATATCTAGTTCCGGTGGCTTGAAAATTTATCACTAGCCTTACAAGTTTCATACATTTAACAACATTTTTTTCTAATAACCACCGTACCAATTAACTTATAAATTAGGCTTTGCCGTACGGTGGCCTCGCACAATCATTCTTAAAGGCTTCCTGTTATTTTGCCTACGAAATATCTGTCGATCGAACCAATTTTCAAATTAAGCAATTGCGTAAAATATTTCTACAGCACAAGTTCGCGGCGGCCACAAAAATTCGTACACGTGTTTCCCCCGGCAGTTTCATAACAAATACGTGCAATTATCTGTGTATTAGAAATATACGCACTAAAGTTTTGAAAGCTATATTATTCTTTACATTTTGAAGGATGCTTTCGTATTATCAGTGACTTTATTATTAGTTAGTAAGCCAATAATATAGTTGAATTAATTAATTAATTAATCGTTAGTGATTCTTCAGTCCACAAAAAAGATTTTTACAATAAAGTACAACTACAAATTACGTACTAAACTAAACCAAATCATGCAATAAAAATACTTCTTACCGAAACACGTGTGATACCGTTTAATGCACACTAAATCCACAACTCAGATCCCACTTTTTCGAAGCACAAATATATCGTTATCGCCATTCAGCCCCGCGAAAAAACCACTTACAAAGCCAAGCGACCGCATCGAGAGCCATAAATACCCGCAGTCCTCTTACGGAGCCCAGCACACGCCGGTCGGCTCAAATAATTCGCCGCTGCAGGCTCTCTCGGTATCGGCCGAGCGGATCGCGCGGTCAGGTGCATATAATGCGCGCGCACGCGACTGCCGGCACGTGTGCGTATGTGTATGAGGGATTAGGCGCGCGCAATCAGCAAGATCAAGGGAATCTGGTTTGCGTTTTCATTGGCTTCTGCGTCTCTCGAGCGCGGATAATTCTAGGCTAAGCGCATGCGCGGGACGAGGACCTTAATTACTGGCGCACTGTATCGCGATTCTATGAGATAATGGTGATTTGGGACGGAGGCCGCTGAGATTGGAATCGCAATTATTTCTGTAAACGCGGGTAAAGAGCCCGTTTCGACGGGTTTTTTTTAAATCTTGATTCGGCTCTCCTTGGGGTTTCATTTTCATTCTTTAGTTCTGCGTGAAGTGTAAATCTCTGCAATTATAATGCAATTGCGTGCGAGTTTAAGCGAAACATTTTAGTAATGAAGCGATATCACCATAAAGCTTTTATTTCAGAAAACTATATTATACACTATATTAATTATATATAATTAATTAAAATTAATTAAATATAATTAATTAAAAATGAATTTCAGAATCAGTTTTCGAAACAATAATTTTTGTTAATTAAGCTGCAATAAAAAGAAAATTAAGACATCACGCCGGCAGATAAAGCCAAAGCACAATATTGTTTATTTTTTTCATTCAGCGCGGCGAGCATTGCAAGAAACGGCAAAAGTAGCGCGTCTCATTGCGCCACGTGCACTTAATCCGCGGGAACGCTCGCGAAATTTCATCAAAAGACCTCGCGCATACAAAATGCGCGCGCAACGTCGACTGCCGGATGCAAAGGATCTCCGCGGCGACCCGCGGAGCGTCCGTCGATTCCTATCTCGATGGCGATATTGAGTCAGAGGCGTAACTGCGGCTATTAATTAAGCTGCAAAGCTCCATTGAAAGCGACGATGCACCTTGAGCGTCGTGTGCCATTTGTATCATTGGGCAATGCGCCGGGATGCGGTTAACGAGTGGAAGGTCGTCCCTTTTCCTTTCTGTTATTTTCAGTCGGGGATATATTGATTTCTGCCTGATCTTTTTTAAAGCGGAAAAAAGAAAGTTTCGCTTTATTTGGAAAGAATTCAAACCGAATCTGCGGTATTCAATAAAATAAAAATTTACGAGCACTAAACTTCACGGCTCTCCGTTTATACCCGCGTAATGTATTCGTTTAATTGAGACTTTTTTTATTGAAAATGAAATTCAATCGCGTGTTCTCTCGCGAAATTAACAAAAATTGCACAATTATAAAACGCGCAATAATCAGTTTAACACGAGGTTCAATAATTGCGGGTGAAAACTCCTATATTTTCGTGCGCCCCGCGTGATTTTGCGAAAATTGCATCACAAGCCCGAGAATTCGGCCGCGTAATAAAACATATTTCGCAACGTCGTCACTTCAATAACCCCGGCATTTTCAAATCCTATTGGAACTGCACCGACTCTCGGGAGTTGCCCAAGACAATATAAAAGTCTGCCTGCACTCGTCGGTCAAGTGAACGATCCGGCCGCAAGAAAAGAGCCGGGCAACGAACCTGTAACCACACGCCTCTGAAAAATTCCAAATATACACTTTTCGCGGCCCTAATTGCAGCCGTGCCGGCCGTAAAAAGCAAAGCCGAACGGCCGATGCGCGCAATGTAAATATACTGCTGCGTGGGGACAGATTTGTAATTTTATGGGTAACAAAAAGGTGGTGCGGGGCATAAAAATCGGTAATGGTCGTCGTCGCCGGCGGTGGTAGCGGGAAAAATGGACCAGCGGCGGCCGCGTTGGAAAGGTGGCGCATGCGCATGCGCGCATTGTGCAAGGCTGGGCCGGCCGGCTCGCGGTTATGCTAATTTAATTGGCCGATTTTGAAACGGTGGCAAATGCGCGCACTAGACCGAATTCTGGCCGCACGAAAATAGCTAATGCGCCGATAGCATCGTCTTAAAGAGATTCGGCTTTGTTCCGGAGTTGATTCGATAACGCCTCTCGGTGCTCGCAGGAAGCGGGAATGTATTAATTACGATCCGAGAGATAAAACGAGAAGCCTCGAAGCCGTTTCGAATGATATGCAAGTATTGCTAATTTACATGAATGGCATTTAATAATTAATCGGTAATTCGATTAATACACCGTTAGATTGGGTCTTATCTGTTAATCGGCTGCGTAGCCTCGATTTTGAATTATCGAGCAGTCGAAGTAGTTCGAAAACTACTTTGAGTAATAATATATATTGAAAATCATCGAGCGCAATTTTTTTACCTTTGATATAAGCGCACGAAATCGTTGTGACATTTTACTTTAATTACGGTTGTACGAGTAATTTACGCTGCCGAAATGTAAGAGTTTTTATAGAGTGTGCAAAAGACGTGAAATTAATAACCTTTCTTATCTGAGCTGAAAATATGGCAGAATGTAGTTAACCTTCACGGTTTTATAGGCCACTATGTACACCTGTGCGCAGGCTTAGGTTTGATTCATGATTTGATAAGTTTCCGGCGAAATTCGGACACGAAAATAGTACGTTATTTTAGAAGTCCATAATAGAAGATAAATTTTCTCAGTGATTTGGAAGGTTTTAAAATTCTAAAACATTTATAGCTATTGATGTATATAGCTTATGTGCCCAAAAATTGAAAGATAGGGAATGAACTTAAAATTCAATTTTTTTTTTAAATCGCTGTAATTTCATGATTTTCTTTTTCTTCTTTCTATTAATTGTTGGTATAATAATTTTTGAAATGAAGATCAGAACGCGGACGTCTCACTCGCGTGCTCGAAACATATCTACATCTCCTGTAACCTTCTCCTTCGCTTTCCATTTTTATCTCCTTTCCTCTTTCTTCTTTGTAGCCTCCTCTAACCCCTCTTTCTTTATTTTTAAGAAAATCGCGAATTACAAAACTTGGATTAAAAATAATTAACTTCCATCGGGAAAAATACTATTTTTATTCTATTTTAATTCGCTTCATAAAAAGTTTCTAAAAATGTATACTTATATACATATATATATATCTTGCACTCATAGACGTTCGTAAAACTCTACCTTCCAGTCAAGCCACGAGTTCCAGCGCAAAACACAATCTTTTGTATTTTAAGACAGTAATCAGAAGGACATTGCAAAGGAATGAACACCAACCTGCAACAGCAAACAAAAATCCAATATTAATTAAAAAATCATAAAATCAGGCATTTGTTAATATTTTTCCAAGTACCGTATGGTTAAAGCAACGTAAAATTCCAAGCAGCTCGAAAAAAATCCCAAGTAACCACTACGTATTTGCGCTGGCTCAAAACAAAAAAAAGAAGCCGAACGAAAAAAGAATCGCCGGCGCATGCACAAGGGCTAATTCCCGCTCCGCGGCGTGCGCCTACAAAGGAAAATGCGCGAGCAAACGCGTCCACGGGCGTGAATAAATAAAGCCGCTTTCCTGAAACAGCGGCCCGTGAAATGGAAACAATGACCTGTCATATGCTCGAGAGCTGCCCAAGAGCTGTGCGGTGAACGCTTGGCTCGCTCGCGCCGCGAACTAAATCTCTGGCGCAATTTTTAGCACCTGGCTTCTCGGGAGAATCGCCTTGAAAAAGGCCTTTCTCAATTAACGTGAAATTCGGTTGAAATTCGCCGCTCTCGGCGCGAGTCCAAGTCGGACAAAAGCGTGCGTAATTGAATGAACAATGTGGTGTTAGTAGCAGGGAGAGAAATTAATTAAGGAAAAAGTTTCCTCTATACTTTATATGTATATGCTGTGTCATTGAGAGGCTTGGACTTTTTTTGTTCTCTGCCTATTTATTTAGATGAGAATTTATTATTTGAAGTGCAAATCTTCGGCAGGAAACGAGCGGCTCAAAATAATTTGACATTGTGCTATTATATTGGATGAACAAGCAGGAAACGATTAATGCTGTAAAAAAAAGAGTCACAAATGAGAGATGTATCTTAAATGCGCAAAGGATAAGCAGGAGCAAAAATGCGTAAAAAGAAATTTTTTAAACGCCTCCTTTCTCCGAAAAAATGCACGCAATCGCGAAGAACTTGGCATTCCAGCGGAAGCAACGAATCAACTCGAGTGAATCGTTTTTGCACGGACGACGTCACCGTAGCATCTTATTTGCCGACCTTTGAAGGAAAGCGAAAAGCGTGTAAACTCGATTGTAACTTGACAATCGCCGGAGCGCAGAAAAAAAACTCGGTCGACTGTGCTATTCGACGGTTTAGATACGCTCGGTGACTTGGCGAAAACGCGCTTTTTCCCCCCCGTCAGCCTGCGCCGCGGCGGCGACGTTGTTTTCTAGCGCACCTGCCATTTTTCGCCCGCCGATGTTTTCCTCATTCACGGCATACTTTTATTGATTCGAGCGGACTCACGGCTCACATATTTCGCGAGAGAGGCAGCAAGAAAGCGCGGATTTTTAGAGAAACGACAGGGGCCGGGTTCGGGTACTTTTGAGGATCTAAATTTCTCGTTAAAAATGAAAGTACATTAAGCAGTAAGCACTGCAATAACGATAAATTGCACTGTGGATGCACGGCGAAATTTCGTTAGGACTGTTGGAGAGTCTGTTATTATCGTAAAACGGAAAATATTGTAACCTTTTACAGAAAACTAATAACTCAGAAAACGTCAACTCGGAGATAACCAACGTAGCGGTGTGCTCTTATTCGAGTCGGACTTGAATGTCGAAACAATGGCACTAAACCTGAATTTTGTAATAAAAAATTTTTTCGGTTAATGGCAAATTTAAATATAGGCAATTCACGCGCTTTTATATGCGCATAATTTCGCCTCAGGTTCGGGCTCGTAAATAACAAATAACATAAACATTACTAAATACGAAATATTCATTTAACCACAGATTGCTACTAAATTAAAAGTACCGTGTTTAACATTTCTTACAAGTCTAAAAACTTTGTTAATATTAATAAATCGGTCCAAATCGGTTAATTCTATCGGTCCATTCATTACTAATATAAAACGTTTCAGTTCACCCTGCTTAAACCTACAAAACGCATTTTCAGAGGCAGGGGGATTTCATCAAAGTTTTCATCGACTTTCGCAATCGCAGCCGGAAAACTCTGTTAATAAACGCTCATTAAAAATCCTGGCGCGTACGATAATTTTACGGCTCACTCGAAAAGCGCCGGTCGACCCCAAGCCGAACCACACTGCACACACGGAGAAAAGCGGCCCGATTGACGAGCGGAAAAAATCCCCGGGGCGGCGAACCTGAGGGGGCCATTAAAGTCGCGTGTGGCATTCCTTAAACAAAAAAAAAAAAAAAAAAAAAAAAAGTGCGCGCCGCGCGACTGCCTAATCACTCATTTATTAAGATTTTCGACTATAGCCGTGGGTGTGTTTTTTTTTTCCAGGCTGGTTTCTGCTTTTTTGTCCCTCTGCGCCGGTGGAATGCCTCGGTCCCTTTTTCGCGAATGTGCGGCAATTGGCTTTTTGCGCGATTATTATCGAACAATTTATGAATTTACGTGCCTTTCGCTCGGTCATTCAGGCGGTTTTTAGGCGCGATAAAGGCGCTTGGGTAATGGTATTTAAATATTTTTCATTTAGCAAAATGCGAGAATTACGGCTATTTTTGTGCCTGGGTTTACACAAAGCCAGAGGCTATTTTTATTTGCCGAAGGCACAAATTAAACTATTTCTGACGGTTTTTCTCGCGTTCGCGTAACCGATCTGCGAAAACGAAGAACGAAGTCATTGTTATGAATAGTTTTTGTTTGCCAAAGCAGATTAAATTTTTTAATTGAAGGGGGCTAATAATCAATTGCTACATTTTCTTTTTAAGCGTAACAGATATCTGAATACTATAATTTAATTAATATTACCACATTACTCGCTGCTCATTGATGCATGATTTCTTTTAAATTTCAAGAGAAATTAACCTTGCAATTTGCATCTACGTAATAAACTAACTTCAAAGAAAGCAATAAAATGTAAAGCGCTTTTGCAAATAAACCAGAACCAGCTTACTAAATAAATTCCCCGATTTTTAAATAGCCCCGATAAGTATTCATTTATCTCGAGCGCAGAAAAACGCCCAAAAGTATTAACCCGACTCGCAGGAACGAGGATTGATTTACGTTACCAGCTTGCGCGCGTTTCGCCCCAATCAGGGCTAAATTAATGCGTTTCCGCATTAGCGGCGCCATTTCTGAATCGGCGATGCGATAGATCGGCTTTTTGCGGCCGTTATAATGGATATCGCGAAAATCATTGTGCGCGGGAAACCTGTTTTTTGCTTTTGTTAATGGGTGTATTGCCTGGAAATGGTCCTTTTATCGGAGTCTTTCCTATACTTGAATGACTGGTTTTCGTGGGGATAATATTGTAATTGAATAACAAATTTTGTGAAACGTTTTATTCTGATTTTCCTGAATTCATAAGGAGTTTTTTCTTCGCGAAGTAAAATTTTATAGGAAATTCAAAGCGTTTACTCGTTCGAGATAAGATTTTCTATCCTTTTTAAGTTGTATTTTATACGCTTCGTGTTACCACATATCGATTTTGCAGCCATTGACAAAGAAGCATTTTTCGTTTAATTGTTGCATAATTCAACAATTTAATGACATAATTACAATCTATTTTAAGCGAGTAATAAAATAACAAAATAAAGGAATGCTCCATAATATTTTAGTGCACCGTAAGAACAAGCTAATAAATATATTCATTCATCTACTTTTGAACATAATATACAATACCATGCACCAACTATCCATTAATTTTATCCCTTCGCATAAAATCCTAACCCAAAATAAAGCTCCCCAAGAGCTTTAAATCCAAGGAGAATAGTCTTATAATTCACAGTAATCAACGCACGCAATCCATAACCGATTTCTAATTTAAAATCAATTACTAGCCACTAAACAAAATTAATCGCCCGCGTCAAGTCCGCCCAAAAGCTGCGAAGCAACAAAGAAGTAAAGTCACCATAAATTCACCGGGGTTAAACTCCGTGCAGGGCCGACGGGACAATGGAAAATGCTCGGCGACGGTGCAGTCTTTCGCCTCGGCGAGCGAGCGAGCGAGTCTCGGGAGAAGGTGCGAATTCGTCGGATGCCTTCACCCATTGTCTCACCTCGTCTTTGTTCTCGCGGAGGCTGCCGCCGCTGCATCTCGCCTCGTTTTTTTCTTTCCTTGCGATTGCGAAACGCCGATTTTTCGAAGCATGATTTGTGACTTATCGCCTGGCTTCCAGTCGTCCTGGATGCTCTCGGAATTGCGCAATGCCCCAAGGGAGAGAGGCACCTAATGAGGATGCATCGGAGGATCGCGTGACTTTTGAAATGGTTCGATCCGCGAGTTTATGGACGCCAGGGTAACGAGAGGGATTGGATTTGTTAATGTAATGAAATGTTGACGGCCGATTGGGAAGAGATATTCGTAGATGTTTGAATGGAGATGTAAAGAGTAACGTTAAATAAGATTCGAAATTACATTCGTAATGATTTTTCGAATAGGTTGCTGAAACGACTTTACAAGTTTCGCAATTGAATATTTTTCCAGACAAAGTTAAAAATGAAGAATATTCAACAGCTCAGTTCTCCGGACTCACAGCCATTCTCGAAACATGTATATACGTGACATCGAATTCGTATATTACAAGTAAATAATGAAATTATCTTTGCAATCTTACGCGAATAACCAAGCACTCGTCGTCAGACACAAGTTGCAACCTCTCCTACATTTAAACAACAAGCAGGCCCCCTTACCAGTATTAAATCAGGCTCGCCCGGCATTACAATATTATTGTCACATGATTTTCCCATTGTTGCCCCAACTCGGGCAGCGGCGCTGCTCGCTAACCGTGAGAAATCCCTCGAAACTGCTCGCTCCCGCTCATTAAGCAGCGTGCGTGTTCGCATTAAAACGCGCAGCGGCATAGAGAGATAGAGAGAGAGAGAGAGAGAATTTCGATACGTACGAACCGTCAAAATTATTTATCGCCCGGCGAGGCGCGGTAATAACATTGTAAAGCGACGCCTTGCCGCGGAGAGTTGCGCGAGAGCTGTAAACGCCAAAATCGCGCGGCGAACGAATCTATTATTATGGCCTGCTGCACTGCAGTCTGCGAGAATGTAAGTACCGCGGAATATTACGTTTGTTACGCGCCGAGCTGAGGTTAACGCTCAGAGATTTTTAGGCTCGACGCTAGGAAAGCGACGCCTGCAGTTTTGTGAAATGATTTTCGATGGAATTTAGGAGAAGGCGAGACTCTGCGCCGTTTCATTATTTTTATTAAAATGACGAAAATTCATTTATGTGCTTAAGACATTTTTTCTTTTATCATTTATTTTCGTTTAAGTTAAACGTCAATTTAAGAGGGATACATTTTTATACTTGATAATATATAGGTGAACGTATTTTTTCGGCCAAGAATAGAAAAAAAATAAAAAACATCAGTCTACAAAACCGCGAATAATGACCAGAATAATGACCAGTTAATTACATAAACCAACAAAGTACTTTGAATTATTCTACCGGTGTTGCGAAAAGCCCATTCAGCCAAATAAATTCCTCGCGGCGGAGCATTTCTGCGGCGCAAAATTTTAATTGGTTCCTATTTGATCGCGCGAGAGAGCCACTTTTCCGCGTCGACGGAGTGGCGCGCGAGCTCCCGAATATCCGAAGCCTAATGAGAGTCCGAGGCTCGAGAGCTCAGGTGTGCGCGCTCGGCCGGCTACGCACTTTCATAAAAGTGAAATTCGATTTATCTGCAATTAAAATCGATTTAGGCCCGGCCGATTGTTTACGATTTCACTCATCGATCCTTGAAGAGGAGGGAGAGAGACGCCGCGGTTTCCTGATCAGCGTTAAACAATCATTCAGCCGAGTGGAAAGAGGTTTTTAGGAAACGAGAGGCTAAGGACTGCGAGTCATCCGAGACGAAATCGGAAAAAGCACCGAGAAATGCAGCCGCGGGACTTACGTCATTGTTTAAAATGGAGCTTTCGTCATTTTTACGTTGCGTAAACAGGGTTCTTTTTTTTTGCTACTTTATATCAAAATTTGCTAGATCGACCGGTAATTATTGATTACGGGGACGTGGTGGTTTTCGAAAAAAATCGTTCACGTAATAATTTGGGAAATAAAATTCAGCTATCTGGGATAATTAGATGTGAAACGTTCCATTTATTTGTAAAATATGCTACTTACACTCTGTATGCACAAATTAATCGCTTCCTTGCATAATTAAATTAATAATTGATAATAATGTAACATTAGCCGGAAGTACTGAAAAATGTTCTGCCTAATAGAAATGCATAAGGAAGTGCATAACCGTAAAGTTGTCGAACAGTTAAAAGCATATAATCTTCGCAGATTAGCCGTAAAACCAGCCAAACCCTAATCTCGCCTCAAGATTTTCAAAAGGAAATCTATTATTTTCGAGTGCATAAAGATCTCTCAAGCGCCGCTCTGCTTTCTCCCCAAGAAAGTCGATCGCAAATCCGTGTACTTGGCGCGCTTTTCAAAAATCCCCGCGTGTAAATCAGTCGTCAAGAGTTTCTCAGCCGTCCGAGATAACTTCTCGAACATCTGAGCGGAAGTCGCTCCTTATCGCCCCGTGTTTACAAGCCGGACTGACGCTAAAAACTTTCGATCGCGAGCTTATCTCGTTCGATTGGAAAGAAAAGGAGCGAAGCCGATGTCCGCGGTCAGATGGTTGCCGAGAGAGAGAGGGAGAGATTGATTTTAGGGGCGGGAGAGGAAAGTTCCAAGAGAATAATGCGCATTTCTCGGCCGCGGATAAATAAACATTAGGAACAGGTGCGGGCGCTTTATTTATTTCGCGGCGGCGATTGGAAATGCCGGGAGCTGGTTTTCGGAGCTGTTTGAAATTAACGGTGGCAAGTCGTAGTTTAACAAGTGGAGGTCATTTGGCGAATAGATAAGGGTAATGGTTAAATTAATTATCGAAATGTACTACAAAATGATAAAGTTTAATCATCGCTAATGCATTAAGAGATAACGAAAGTGTCGAATGGCTGCGTAGATTTAATTAGTGACATCAGTCTTGTCAGCTGTTGAATATAACAATTTACAGGGCTCGCCTAACTTGAAATTGTAAAGTTCTCTTTAATAGATTTTCTTCTTTAAAAGAAACGGCTTTGAAAAGTTCTTAGAATATTTACTGACGACAAAACCGTGCAATAAATCATGAAAAAAGTTGAATAAATTAACTTAAGCCAATTAGAGCTCTGGTATGCCTGTAGAAAGGAAAGCAGCTTTGCCATTTGTTTGCAATTAAAATTTATAAAATATTTTACACTCGGCTGTGCAAAAAAATCTGCCGCCTCTTAAAACTACAAATCTTAAAGTCACAATTTAAAGAATGCGGTACCTAAACAAACTGCGACATCGATGTACTGTCGATACCACTTCCTTCTCACTGAATTGCAGGCAGAAAAACTTCAGCAACCTCAATGTCAACCGGTCCAACTCGAGCAAGAAGCCGATACTTCAACGCCCGAATGTCATGTACAATAAATACTTAAGAATGAAGAATTTATACTACCCAGATAAAGTTTCTTGACTGTTGGTAACAATGCCGATACTACTGGTTAGTTTCCGTGTTACCGTCAACACCTTAGTTTCGTAGTATTTATAAAAATAATCGTGTAATAGATTAACGTCAGAATAAGAGGTGACATTAATGATAGAGCTATGAGAAATCAAATTGAAAGACTGATGCAGGTTAGACGACTAAATATATGTTTTTAATTAAGACAAGAAGTGGTGAAGGCGATTTTTAAAACGAAAGTGACGAATGTATGATTCAGTAGAATAAGCCGGATGTGGCAAGACAGGACAGAGGAATGAAGTTCTCTAATTATTAGTTCTGCAATTAGTTGACATAAAAATTAGTTTTTAATTAAGGTAAGAAGTGGTGAAAGACGATTTTTAAAACGAAAGTGACGAATATAAGATTCAGTAGAATAAGTCGGACATGGCAAGACACGACAGAGGAATGAAGTTCTCTAATTATTAGTTCTACATTAGTTGGCATAAAAATCCCAAATTTATAGACGAAAAAACTACTCTGAAAATCTAAGCCTATAAAATAAAATTGGGACATTATATAATTGCCTTGCATAAAATTCAATTTATCAAAATATACATTCGTTCTATCCACTATATGATCAAGTTTCGCAAAATCCGTATAAAATTCACGAGTTAAAAGGAAATCTAAAATATAATAAAATGGAAAGAATAACTGATATGCGTGAGAAGTTGCACCACGTGGATACGCACTCACTCATCTAGATGAGAAAGTTTTTTTTTTTTTCGTGCAACTCGATAAAAAGCAATAAGCCTTGATAATAAGCCTTGCGCAAAATCCACCAATTTATCTATCATCAAAACTTGAACTATCATTCTAAAATTCAGAAATTTATACAAAGCCGCAACCCAAGCGGAATGTAGACTAAAAAATTGCGCCAGGCCGCGCGCAATTGAATTTCCCTCTAAAAAGCCGAGGGAAACCTTAGCCTTTACCGTTTCCACTTTCCTCCGGCACCTCGAAAACGCCAACGCCTGCCGATTTTTTTTTCATTCCAGCCGACTCCCCGTCGGCGCATATCGATCACTCGCTCTCTCTCTCTCTCTCTCTCCCTCTCTCGCTGCACGTGAGCTTGGCGCCCGCTCGCGCGCATGCGTTTTACCTAGAAGCGAGCCCGCGGATACGCTACACGTGAGCGCGTCACGTGCGCCCGCGCGCCGGACGACAGGACAGTGCACCGAGCTCGCGAGAGCGCGAATTGTAATATCGGCCGATGTGAACGTGCTCGCTCGAGGTCTCGAGTGAGCGAGACCGCCTTTTCTTTTCAGGATCACGTGCCGAGAGTGAGATCGCCGCCGCTGGAATTCATTGTTTATTTACTCCGCGATTCGAGTCCTTTTTCAGCGGCGATTAAAGAGATTATACGCGGCGAAAAGGGCTTTGTTCAAAGTTCAGGGTAGAATGTTGATTTAAAGAAATTCTGTTTTTAAAATCGGCTTTACAAATGATCTTTCGGCTAATAATATGCTAGTTGAGGCAAAAAAAATTGAGCATTAAGCAAAAACTTTATTGCAAAATTCTGTTACAATGGTTTGAAAATTCAAGATACTTTTACCCGACTGAAGCAGTTATGAAATTTGACAGTCATTTTTATTACTGAAATGCTTGTTAAATCAGGGGGCTTGGAAAATCTGTAAAAGTGACCAGTAGTCATATTTTTTTATTTATGGTTTTTCGGCGAAAGTAACAATTATCGAAAATTTTGCGCGCCAAAACTGGGTAAAAAGCATAGAATTTTATGTGTTCCTAAATCCTTAGTAAGAAAACACTATATTCGTCGACTAATTGTGTAGAATATTGCTTATAAAATTGTGAATAAAAAACTTCGTTAATAAGTGGACCCCCATATTTGGCGTAAAAATTTTAAATGTGTTTGTACCTGAAAATTATGGAAGCTATAAAATATTTTCAAACGCTTTGCTCCATAAAAGAAGAATTTTAAGACACCTAATTTTATAATGACTTAATAAAGTTTTTTATAATGCTTTTAAAAACGTCAAATACTTTTGAATTATCGCATACTTCATTACAAAAAGTAACTTTTTGTATCACTATATAAACAGCTTTTATAAGTGTTAATTCATTCAAATGCATCTTATAAATTTATCTTTACTAATAAAAAAAAAAAAAAAATAGTTTTATAAGTGCAATTAAAATATCGGAATTTATCAAGAAAATTGCTAATAAATCAATGAATTCTTTAAGATAAAAAATCATCTTCTACATTATTAAAACAACTACTTAACGTCAAATATTTCACAAAAACTATTTTTAATCGAACTTGGATAAGCAATGTCATTAAAAAACATTTCTTATAATAAATTTCTTGGCAACCTAACTTAATTAAGCAGCAAAAATCATTTCTATCAGCGCAGGCTGCCTCGCCTGCTTCCTTCTCTCGTGTGCACGAGAGCAAGTTCACGTGAGCGCGCGTACCCATACACACAAACACACACACACAC